>JAVSBU010000137.1:2721855-2734400 GCA_033118015.1 Loricariichthys derbyi | reverse complement strand
CATATGTTATCCTGACAGAAGTGTCTCGTTTTTATTTTATTTTATCATATTTATATATCAGATGTTTGTCTTTGTAAATGTCCAGGCTTATTTTTATAGACATAAGCTAATTATTTATCCTAAATTAATTCCAATTGCACATGTAGAGTCCTTCTTTAATGCTCCCTGCAAGTGCAATTAATTACAGATTTGAATGGTCACCCAAAATGAATATTAACAACAATTTATGATTGTTCTTTTAAAAATTGTGAAACCCCTTTTCCAACAAAGTGAGGCCAGTAATTAAGAAAAATTATGCAAAAGATCTAAGAGTTTTTTACACTTAGTTTCCCAATTTATTACTTTAACACCTGACACCTTCCTCAAGTCATTTTTTAAATTTTTCTTCTGTGTTTTTATTTATTCTTTCACAGCCTTTCGTTTACTTTGTAGATTTTACAGTTAATAGTTGTGAACGAAGCATTTCACATGAAGAAATTTACTCTGATTATGATCTGATACATTATCCACAGATGATTTGTTGATTTCAGGATAATATTTTATTTGGAACTTTATTCTTATTGGTCTAATCTGATTATAAATGTTAATTGAAGCACGAGGGAAAAAACCCTGATGGTTGAATCTTCTATGAATGGACTGATGAAGCATTGTTGATTTGCTGGCTTGTTTGAGACTGATTGTAATTGTGCTAAACATAAAGACATAACTTCCTATTCTGATAAACATTTAATTAGCATTTACGTTGTTACGTGTCCATACTTAAGAGTGGAAACAAAATCGAAAAATGTGGAAATTAAATCGAAACTTGTACTGCATGTTTTCTAAATTTCATTATGATTTCCACCGTTAGGCCTAAATAGATTTAAAAGGAATTTACTATATTTATTAACTCTTCATTACATTTCTTTTCTCCAAATGAGAGCTAGTCTAGATCTTATTTCCTCTGTTTTATTTTATTAATAGAGTATCAGGTCCCCTGGATCATCTTGTTCATCTTATTAGCAAATGAATTGGCCTTTACGGATTACAGAAGAAGAATGGAGGGGAATTTAGCAGAGATTCGGGTCTAAATTAGAGTCATGAATACCTTTTAAAAATGCAAAATAAACAAGGCTTTAAACACGCTCGTTATTTATACAGACACTTTGCAGGGTTATATATGGGGATTCCAAATAAATAGAGGTGTTTATAATTGTTATAACGCTCGATTCGAATTTAATGGTAGCAATTCTATTGACGTTCTGTTCTATTGCAATATTATAACTATATAAGCACAACATGGTATAGTGTCTTGCATTGCTGCATGTCTAAAAGAATATGCACACAATATTTAAGCCACGTCTCATTCAATAGAAGGAGTTCTGGTCGGTGCACGAATTAAAATAAAGGGTTTTGACTGAAAGCGATGCTGGTGGTCCTTTGCTCCGGACCTTTAGTTAATTAAGAAATTCAGGCGAGTGAGTACAAGCCCTCATTACTGAGCCCGAGAGAGCCTCGGAGTTTTCCTTCTCCCGCTGTCTCTTGCATTTCCGTAAGCAGATTATAAGAGGATGTGTTCCTGTGAGCACTTGGAGAAATCAACAGCGTGGACAAATGAGCTATTAAACTCAGCGCGCGCTAATTAGACGTTTGGTGACGGTGGTCTGCAGATCCGAATTTCTTGCATTCACATTCATTAAGCCTGATCCTACAAATCACACACATTTATGGCATTTAGACACTTTAGAGCGACTCACAATTGATTCAATCTCACAAACTTAAGGTTCTTGCTCAAAGTCCCAGCAGTAGCAGCTTGACAGAGGTGGGATTTGAACCCTTCTGGTGAATAATCCAACACCTTAACCACAGCAAAGAATAGTTCTACAAAACAAAACATCATATATAACAGACTGACATCATAATTTGTTACTTTGGTCTATAATCTTATGTTGTAATCTTAATGCTGAAAACGTGATTTAATAGGCCAGATATTACTCCCTGAGATGCAAGAAGAAAATAAAAATATATATCTTTTTACTAAGGAAAATGAGAAAAATATTAACGACCAGTGACTTGGATAAGTAACTTTAATCTGATTACTGGATTGGAAATATAACTCGTTAGATTACTCATTAATGAAAAAAGTGGTTGTAACACATTGCTGACATCACTGATGGTTAATAATATTTAATTATATTTAGCAACATTGACCAACTTGCTTGACCAACTCCTCACATTCTTCAGTGTTAAAACTATTTTATATCTTTTAAAAATTTCTGCAAAGCACTCTGGAATAAAATATAGCCTGTTTTAGAGAGGCTTCTAAACGGGTCTGCATGGTTGTGAAACAGAAGAGTCAGATAAGTTTACATCGAACTTCAGGTGACAATTTTGTTTCTGTGAATCCATTCATTTTCAGTTTATATGAATATTTATTTTCAGCCACATCATATTTAAAAATATATATATTTCCATCCATCTTATATGTGCTGCATAGTAGCCTAGTTTTGCTGCCCATCCGGGATTATAATAAGGTGTTTTCTTATATATTAAGATCATACAGTTGGAACTCTAGACCAGCAGGTTCATAGTTCAAATCCCACCTCTGCCAATCTGCCACTGTTGGTTCCTTGATAACCTTTAAACCACAATAGACTTGGAAGTCGCTCTGGATAAGAGTGTCTGCTAAATACCACAAATATAAATGTAATGTATTGATTGAAAAAAATATCTACATATAAGAGCAGATCTGTCGGTGTCGCAAGTTTAGTAACCTTATTAGTGTGGAGCTTAAAGCCATGAATATTCAGCATTTGAATCGTTCACACTGTGAATCTCTCAGGACAGGACGTGTGTTAACTGACGCCCTTCTCGGTGGGGGCTTGTAATCATCTGCTGGTGTAAAGTTTGCCCGAGGCGAGAAAAGCGTCACTTAAAAAATCACCCGCACATCAGCTTACGATCCTCATCTCACCTGTAATGCGCATACAGAGTTAATAAGCGGCTCCCCGACTTACAAAACCCGCTTTACGAGGTTAGAGCAGAGGAAAAGATGTGCGGCATTTATATTTATTAGCTTTAATAACTGTGCAGTCTTAGAAGAAGATCGTTACCAATCTCACTAGAGGCCGCTGCTGCATCACTATTCCGTCCAACAGGCAGGATGAAGCCAAGCTCTCATTTTAATGGTAGCTTTTTGACACCAATGATCGCGGTCCTTTTCACACATGCTAATGTCTGCATTAATTACTGTAGTGACCCCAGTACTTACAAATCAGCTACTGTAATTTACACAAAGCGTGACTAAAAGTACGTACAGTATTTGCATCACAATGATTTGATGTAATTGTATCGAACATGGTGTAGATACACAGGTACAAAGGAGCTGGATTAATTTTCCTCTTATATGTGCATATAGTGGAAACTATGAGCTGCAGATTCGATTAACGTTATTACATAATCTACTTAGTTGGGCCAAAGTGTTAAAATTAAATTTAAGACCCTTATCCAGAGCGACTTACAATTTATACAGTTTTACAGTCCAAACAATTGTGGGTTATGGGTTTTGCTCAAGGACCCAACAGTGGCAGCTTGGCAGAGATGGGATTTGAACCCTGAACCTTCTGATCCATAGTCCATAACAGTGTTCAGTATATGGCAGCACTGTGATATAAGAATAACAGGTCACTTATTGGAATTACAGCCGTGAAGCTTTTTGTGAACTTGTAAAACATCTGGTTTTGACAGTGTTATGTGGGCTATTAAAACAAACAACCACAACCACAATAAAAACCACTGATTTCATACCAATATTCTCACTTTAAAGACCTTTAGTGGTCAGGTTATGTATTTACAATGTAACCGTTTATCAGTCTTTTTTCATGGCAATTCTTTAACATTTCAACATAATATTTATTTTTAATATGAAAGTATTTGCACAACCTTTAAATAGTCAACATGGCCATTAAAACAGAAAATATGTGAACTTTAATCTAAAACATATATTTGTTAATACAAGCTGATGTAGATGATTAACATGTTGTAATTTAACAGTATAATTAGCACAATTATGCACATTATGAAACTGTTAAGCTAAACCACACCACTGCGTAAAAGTTGATAGTAAAGGAAATAGTACAACGGCTGGATTTATAGCTTGTCGCTTCACCATTGAGAATGGATTACTAAATTATTTATCTGTCTTAAATAGATTCGTGTTTAGATTGATCTGACAAAACTGAACGCTGGACTTATTTGAGCTACGGAACTGTGGGGCTGCGGTTAAGGTTAAGACTCTGGAGCAGAAGGTCCAGGGTTCAAATCCCACCTCTGCCAGGTTGCCACTGTTGGGTCTTTGAGCAAACCCTTAACCTACAATTGCTTAGACTGTAAGACTGTAGTCGCTCTGGATAAGGGGGTCTGCTAAATGCCATAAATATAAATGGACGGTTAAAAAGTTAAAAAAGTTTCCAAAGTAAAAAAAAAATCTATGGGATTTTACAGTAAGTATAAAATAAGTCATGTCGGGGTTAAACTCCTGTGCTTAAGTGCGGTGAAACGAAAATAAGTAGCAGGGGCTCGGCCGCGCGCTGTTTGGCTGCTGAAGTCGCGCGCTGATTGGTCAGATTTCCGACAGTATTGTTATGCTGTCAATCCAAATCACATGGCCAAACCACTATTAACAGCTGAGCTTGGCGCCTAACTTTGCAGAGTTCTGTTACAGCAGAGCAGATCAGATCGGAGCTGGAAGCAGCAAGGACTCGGCAGATCAACGCACAACTTAGTATGAGTTTCGAGCTTCGCACACAAAGTTTGGCTCCTACTTTAGTGCTTGTTTTTGGCCTACACTTTTAAACGGTGTCAACTTTTGTGTTACTCCGTTGCTTGTTGTAAAACTTAGTTTTTTTACGTACGATAGGCGCTCGTTAAAAGCCTTTTCAATGTATAACATGATGGAAACCGAGCTGAAAAGCCCGCTGCCTCCGCAGTCCAATGCGGGCTCGGCACCGGGTGGGAAGAGCGGCGGCGGTGCGAGTGAACAGGACCGAGTGAAGCGGCCGATGAACGCCTTCATGGTGTGGTCTCGGGGCCAGCGCAGGAAGATGGCACAGGAAAATCCGAAGATGCACAACTCCGAGATCAGCAAACGCCTGGGTGCTGACTGGAAGCTGCTTACAGATGCCGAGAAGCGACCGTTTATTGACGAGGCGAAGCGTCTGCGTGCCATGCACATGAAGGAGCATCCGGATTACAAATACCGCCCGAGGCGCAAGACCAAGACCCTGCTGAAGAAAGACAAGTATTCGCTGCCAGGCGGCCTCCTGGCTCCCGGTGCAGGAGGGGTGAACGGCGCGGTGTCAGTGGGCCACCAGCGCATGGACGGCTACGCGCACGTGGCCAACGGCTGGACGAACGGCGCGTACTCGCTGGTGCAGGAGCAGTTGGCTTACCCGCAGCACCACGGCATGAGCAGCCCTCCTCCGCTCCAGCAGATGCACCGCTACGACATGACCGCAGGTCTACAGTACCCCATGATGCCTACAACGCAGACCTACATGAGCGCGGCGTCCACCTACAGCGGCGTGTCCTATGCGCAGCAGAGCCCAGGCACAGTGGGCCTTGGATCTGTGGCCTCGGTGTGTAAGACAGAACCGAGCTCTCCACCGCCTGCCATCACCTCGCACTCACAGCGCGCCTGCTTAGGAGACCTGAGGGACATGATCAGCATGTACCTGCCCCCCGGAGGAGACAGCGCCGAGCACAACACACTGCAGAGCAGCCGCCTACACAGCGTGCACGCGCACTACCAGAGCGCAGGAACCGGAGTCAACGGCACACTGCCCCTGACTCACATCTAACACACTCGGCTTTAGGGGTAGTGCATGAGCACGGGATAGAGACGCTGATGTGCACGCCGCCCTAACCCACATTTTAAAGACTAATTTCAAGGGGTAGTGGAATCGACAAGGTGATTGGAACACTACCCCTAAGCGACTTTTAAGAGACTCATATTTACCCATATTTTAGGGGTAGTGGGGAGCAGGAGGGTGGTTAAAAAGGACTAAGTACTTCGGATACTTGAACAATTTATTCTTTGCAAAAATAATCGCAATGAGTTTTTGTTCAAAGAATGAACTTATCTTTGATCACAATGAGTTGTCCGTTTAAAAACATTTATGACATCACAATTAACCTGCATTGCAAAGGAGCTTTTTTTATCATAAGCTAATGCAATCAATATGTGCAGAAGAATCAAACTTCTGACTTAAATGCCGTCAGATTTTCTCTCTGAAAATAAGAACGGCACATGGCTTCATGAAGAGGCTGGTGTAATAAAAAAAAAACACTGGAGTATGTTCACTCGTTTAATGTTTACACTTACTTGTAGAAAGTTTCCAAATTTTTGTCTGTTCTGTTCTGTTTAGGTTTTTTTTTAAATGAAATACCTGTGCTGGTCGCGAGCGCAAAAGTTTGTTTTTATTTATAGTACTTTTTAAAGTTTGTGAAGCCTAGGCTGTATGTCTTGGTGAAAATGTCTGCTTTTCGTTTCAGTTTCTAATGTGTATATTTTTCTGTGGGACGGAGAGTTTTATTTAAAACTGGCGTTTCTACTTATTTTTAAACCATCATCTATTCTCAAATGTTGAATAAATTTTTACAAAAGAATGCACGTCTAGATACATTCATTTTAAAACATGTTATGGTGTCACGTCACTGTTTGTATCCAAAGGCCTGGGCTTTGCAGATTTTAACTAAACGGAGTGATGATTTAAGAAAATGAATGGATTAAAAAAATACTAAATTGTAGGGATGTGTGAAAAATGTGATTTCAAACCATTCTTAGCTGCATCCGAGGCTTTTTATCAGTTTAAAATGAACTAAGGTTAAAACAGGCGAATTTAAACTCACAATAACGTGTAGAATAAACTATAAATTGTTATTTTGTGTCATCTTGCTGATGTCTATCATATTTTCCTTCATTTAGGCTACTTTTAGCGTTAATGCGACCAATATCCAGCTTGTAAAAGAAGCTTTACATGATCAACAATTAAGAAATGCATGTTTCAAATCATCACAAAAAGTCGCTATTTGTAATATGAACTGAAAACATTTGTATTAGAAAAAAGTTTATATTTTTATAGACAATGTTATTTAGTTTATTCTGTCATTTTATTTTATTCATTACACAATCCAAATCATGAAAAGGTAAAAAAAGGCAATACATTGTTAGTATTATCTCTTTAACCTCTAAGCTTTCATTCAACTTTAACATCATTTAAATATTTAATAATCATTATTAATGCTTTACTGGGTTATTAACTCGATCTCTGCCTTTGTGTCAGTGTAATCTTTAACCCTTTAATGTCCTCACAAAGAAAAAAAATCAATGGCAAATTATTTTATTTTATTTTTTATAATTATTTTATTAAATAATAATTAATTATTTATTAAATAAATATTAAATAAAATAAATTTTCCTTTGCTTTTTTCCTGGTGATGACATTAAAGGGTTAAAAAATATAGTGACTCAAAAAGTGCTCTACCAAAAAGTTACGCAGGGTGTTAAAGGGTACTCAAGTGGATAATAGCATACAAGAAACAAATCTATCTAATTGACCATCCAATCTGAGAATAATTAATGTTTTTTATTATTTATTTTTTTTACATTTTTATGTGTTTGGGAATATTAATTGATTAAGCAAGGTGACAAGTCACACATTTCACCATATAGCCTATAAATTGCTCTATACTCAGAAAAATGTAGTGAATTGTCCATCATGTTAGAAATGCTCCTCCTGGTAGCTCCAAGTCAATATAGTGTATTCTAAAAATGTTAAAGCTTTGGAGATACAATTTGTAAAGGAACAAATATTCAAAGTACTGAAAACTTTACTGATGCCATACCATTTACTAATAGCTTCCCCTGGTCAACGTTTTTTTTTTTTTCCAGTCACTTTGCATACATGAAGGTTTTTCTGTCGTGAAATGAAAGAATAAATCCAAATAGAATATCTGCATGCATTAAGCACCCCTTTTATTTTGAGAAATTACTTCAGAAAGTCAGTGACTCATTAAGGCCTGCTTCTCAAAGCATCGTATATTGATCTGAGTGGCCTTCATAAACCATACACATACTCTACTTTTAGATAACTTCAAAGCACTTTTGACATAATTGTCACAAGTGACAATTCCCTGGCTACTGTGTTTCAGTAACCTTATGCTGCACCTGCATATGACATCTCCACAGCAAGATTCCCAGCTGCAGTTTGCCAGAACCACAGCTAGGACTTGGATGAAGCTGAAGACCTTCCCACACACACTGTTGGGGTTTGATCTTCAGCCTCAGTGTGCCGCTGGGATTAGCCCACTGCACCTCTATGGATGGCAGGAGATCAGATTAGGACCTCCATGCATTTCCTCACTAGGTCTTAAATCATTCTAGTGTGATAGTGTCTGGCTGTCAGCTAACCACACACCCTAAATAATTTTTTGCAAGTAAGCTGCTTTGGCTGCATGAGTAGGCCCAGTTTGTGTCTGTGTGCAGGGTTGAGCACAATGGTGCTTCTGGGACATCTGGAAAGGTGGTTTTACATTTGGTTGCGATAGTTTTTCATTTCTCTTTGAATTGAGTGATTCGATAGGCACCTGCACCTGTTGTGTTTTATAAAAATGAATATACTGTTACAATCTGGGTAATATTTGGCTACTATTTGTGGGAAACTATTATGAAATAATTATTTCTGAAATTTAAAGCAATTACAGAGTAAATAAAGTGGTAACTACGGACCGCGGTAGCCTAGTGGTTAAGCCTCTGGACTCTGGAAGAAAAGGTTCACGGTTCAAATCCCACCTCTGCCAAGCTGCCACTGTTGGGTCTTTGATCAAGACCCTTAACTTACAATTGCTTAGATTGTAAGACTGAATCACTTGTAAGTCTCTCTGGATAAGGGTGTCTGTTAAATATCATAAACATAATGATTGTCTTTACACTATTTAAGCCCTTGCAGTGAAAAGCCATATATGTAACACTTAAAAAACAGCTTAATTAAAGATTTCAAGACGTGGTTTTTCATTGCAAGGGCTCATTTATTACCCCAAATGAGTGGAAAATCCTCATGAAATTATGCTATTGCTGAGAGAATGCAGTGATGACTAAAGAAGTTCAGTACATACTTTGTGGGCATTAAAACTCCCAGAAGGGCAAGAGCTACCCTAACCCCCAAGAGAGAGGCCCAGCAATTAGTTTCTCTCTCCCCCAACCTTGATTGTCATGTGAAGCACTGCTGTGCCCACTCAGCAAGTACAGGCATATCCACACTTCCATCTGCCTATGACCTCACTGTTTGTTTAACCCCTCTTTCTAAACCAGCCCAGTTATTCTCCACTGTATTTGTGCACCATTCAGATAGCACTAGCATAGTTTACTTATGTTGGTATTAATGGCAGCCCAATTTTTTCTTGTGTTATAGAAAAGTCACTTTTATTCCCTAAGATATAACCACATCCAAGTTTAATTTAAATCTGTAACAAAAGAATAGCACATAAACAACATATCCATTCCTTACAAGCCAGATCTACAGGTTATACTGGGAACGCCTTGCTTGAAATTGTTGTGCATTCATTTCTGAATATAGTGCTTTCTACACATTCCACAAGAACTTCGACTTGTTTTTTGGTAGTTGGAGGATGCATAGCTTGCAGCTGTGTACTAGTGTTTGTATATTGATCAGTAGGGTATTATGAGAAAGCAGGCCGGCTGCAGGCAGTGCTGTCAGGCCTGTCCACTGGACTGAGGCTGCTGTTGACCACAGGACTGACAGCCTAGTGGAGTGGAGTTGAGAGGAGGGGGTTCAGAAGCTTGAGGGCTGAGTTAATCCTCCCTGAACTGGGGCAGATGTTGTTAACGAGCCCCTCTCAGATCAACTCCTGCCGTGGGAAAATGGCATCCAATCCTTATGGGGTCAGGGCTTTGAGCTGACCCTCACCGACTCATCCCACCTCTCAGAGACGGCCATTCTCTTTTATTTTATTTAGATGGAGTTGCACCTTTAAGACCTATTGGCATTAACGCTGGCATTAGACCTAACTGGGTTATGTCTTCTGTAACTACTGTAATCAACAAAGGGATTGTTTTGATAATTATTTTTGTGATGAGTAGAAACATTGCAACCATGTTATGTTTATGACTTCAGCCTTAAAACTCACAAGAATGAAGGGAGGCAAGTTGGAATAAAATAACTACAATGCATGCTTGAGTGTTTAACCTGATGACAGTTGGAGTTAATCTCACGCTGAACAATGGATATGTGCATGTGTGCCAGCTTGCTTGTCTTGTTGTTCTGATGTCTTCTGTTAACAATACCTGCGGTTGGATCTCTGTAGTGTGTACTAACCTGAAAGAATGCTGGGAGTGGGTGGACTAAAGGTCAGCTGTAGCTCTGTGTCAGGTTCATCCGTGGAGTCCAGGTGCAAAAAGGCCTGTGCTAATATTAGCAGTCCCAAATTATATTGAATGGAACATAACTGTCTAAACCCTGTTTACTTGAGCAACATGACTCGTGCAGGTGCCAGAGACTTTGTACTGGAAAAAGTTGACAAGCAAGGAAAAATACTGTATGAACAGATTCATATAAGCATATAGGAAAAGAGGACTTTAATGGTTAGACTTTGTGAAAGCTGATCAGAGGAGAAATAACACAATAGTGAGTTATTTCACTCACTATTGAAATGTCAGTGGATATGTGCTGTAGTAAGAGCCTATGATGCAGTGGACTGGTTCATTGGCATTGGAAAATTATAAGCACGTGGATCAATAGTGCAAAAAACAAAAAAACTTTACACCTATTTATAAACTATTACTGATAACACCACCTACAGCTCCAACGATAATTTAATTGCAATGCCTATGCTATACTCCATACAATCCTGTTTAATACAATGCAAATGTAATGACTTAGATCAAAGCCTGTATTCTGCCTTGTCCATTAGGGCATTTGTAATTGTTTATTTACTGCTGTATGTGGCATTGAGTAGATAAATTACACACATATAGTAATAGTCACGCATCATTAATGTTATGGACCATAATGTCGACATGTGAAGCAACCGTGACCAGAATCTTTTATTATATGTCCTTTGTGAGTATATACTCTGCCCTTGTTATTTACTCAGCATGCTTTGGAGGGGTAGATAAGTGCATTTTTGACGTGGGCTAGAAACAGGTGTTCATCAATAACATTTCAGCATAATAGTGGACGATACCTGAGTTTCTCCACACCATTTATATGGAACGTGGCAGAGAGAAGCAGAATATAGTTAATATTTTAACTGGTATGGTTTTGGGAGGATGCAGACATACAGTAACCCCCCATGGTGTTTTACCCATCACTGAGCATGAACCCTAAACAAAGAAAAAACTGACAGTGTTTGGTAGCTGATGTGAGACACATATGTTCATTGACAGTGACAAATTTTGGACTGTAAGGAGAAAATGCAGACAGTACAGAGGTTAGAGAGCTGGGGGTGCAATGAGACGTGGTATGATTAGGCCTCTCATCTAGGCCACAATTATTGATTAGTGTTGTCCAGGAACGTTTAGAAGAAATAGGGATTGACAGATGAACAAAGACCATTTTATATCTTTCTTCAGTCGGCAGATCCTTATCTCATTCAACATTTCAACCCCATGTTTTGGTGCTCTCGGTTTTCTGCAGTATACCAGACTGTCTTATTTTAAAATCCAGTCCATGTTTTTAAATTTTAGGAAATTCCTATTCTTGAAATAATTTATACATAAAGATAAATTTACTTGATACAAAGAGGAATTACATGATACAAGTTCTGTGCTGTATTTGCCACATACATATAGCTTTGCATAATATTGTGTTGAAATGCTTAAATTTAGTGCTTTTAATTGGTCATTTTAATGAATTCATTTCATCTATGGCTGCATCTTATTCCCTTTACATTTTCTCTTTAGTCGAAGGACATTAACGTCAATTTATTGCCTTGTTGTTCACTGACTATTGCTTCAGGGTTCTAAACAGACATGTAAGCATAAAATTGTAGTGATTTATTGAGAAATTGTATATTTTCTACTCATGATCATTTAAAACATTATAACATATGATGTAAAACTTCAAACCACTTTTCTCTCTTAAAAATGTCATTTAATAAGATATTGGTGAATCAATAACAATATAAGTTCAACTTTTGTGATTTGTGATAATGTACTGTACTGTAAATTCTGCAGCCTAATAATAGACATTATTAAACAATTTTACCTGATTAAAGTAATTGATATTGGCCCCAACATTAGATAAAGTAAACCTAAATTTAATATACAAGGCTACAACAATGTATTTAACAAATTAAGTTCTTCAATAGCTAATCATCCTGTTGAAATCACACAAATTTGCCAAATCTATGTAAGAGAATGGAAAATGATTTCAGTATCCTCTACTGAATGATATAAAATTTATGGGAATGTTTATGCTTTTGGTTCTGACAATATGACTTATTTTATACGCATCTAAATTTAATACACTGAAAATTTGGCATATATA
>JAVSBU010000137.1:2660443-2673938 GCA_033118015.1 Loricariichthys derbyi | reverse complement strand
AGAGAGGATATGGAAGTAGTTGGTGTGAGGATAGAGGATGCAGAGGACAGAGTGAGATGGAGGAGGATGACTCGCTGCAGCGACCCCTGAAAAGGGAAAAGCTAAAAGCAGCAGAAGAAGAAGATTATAATTATATATAATTATATATAAACAAAACCTTAATCTTCCCCATGCTGATGCTTGGTTTAAACATCAGCAGGTGTTCATGAGAATGACTTCATGCCTAAATGCATTGAGTCTCTGCCATGTGATTGGTTGATTAAATAGGGGCGTTAATAAGCAGTTGAACCGGTGTGCCCAATAAAATGGCTTTTGTGTGGTGCTTGAAAGTTGGTGAACCCTTTAGAATTTTTTTTTATATTTCTGCATAAATATGACCTAAACATTATTATATTTTCACACAAGTCCTAAAAGTAGAAATAGAAACCATTTTATACATATTAGTGAGTGGCAAAAGTATGTGAACCTTTGCTTTTAGTTTCTTTTGTGACAGAACAGCTTCAACTCTGGGATGTTGGTGGGTTTCTTTACCTTAATTGCTTCAGGTCCTTCCACATTATTTCAATTGGATTAAGGTTATGACTTTGACTTGGCCATCCCAAAACATTAACTTTATTCTTCTTTAACCATCCTTTGGTTTAATCAGTTTTGTGCTTTGGGTCGTTGTCTTGCTGCATGACCCACCTTCTCTTGAGATTCAGCTCATGGACAGATGTCCTGACATTTTTCTTTAGAATTCTCTGATATAATTCAGAATTCATTGTTCCATCAATGATAGCAAGCCATCCTGGCCCAGATCACCTGGACCATCACCATGTTTCACAGATGGGACTCTTTCTGATGTCCTCAGTTATTTCCTTTTTGTGCCATGATACACTTCCACTTCGATACATGCTGCCCCCTCACACCTGATTATCATCCCAATGATTGAAACATGTGACTCTAATTACACTTGCAAATTAACTGCTAATCCTAGAGGTTCACATATTTTTGCCTCTCACTAATATGTAATATTTGATCATTTTCCTCAATAAATAAATGAGCAAGTATAATATTTTATCTCATTTGTTTAACTAGGTTCTCTTTATCTACTTTTAGGACTTGTGTGAAAATCTGATGATGTTTTAGTTCGTATTTATGCAGAAATAGAAAATTATAAAGGGCTCACAAACTTTCAAGCACCACTCTATTTCCATATATACTAGTATGTATATATAGATGTTTTATCCTTATATTTATATTTTATTTTTGTTATGCTGAGTTAATAATAAAATACAAAATTTCACTTGGTAATAGGTAAAGTTTAATTTGCAATTTGTTAATTGCTTTGATCTACAGGGTCTTCTTGCAAGACCTGGAGACCTGTTTGGAAGCACCTGAAGCTGTGGGAGCATGTTTTCTAGAACGGGTACAATTACTGAACTATAAATCTATAATTATTATACAATATTCTCTTTTAAAATATGAAACATACTATACTGACTAATCACAGATAATGTAGTTAATAACGTTGGATATCTTGTTACTGCTGCACATCTTAAGGTCTGAAATATATTAGACAATATGCATAGAGTCAGTTCTGGTATTCTGGCCATTGTATGGAGGAGATATTTGCAGACATAAATACCTGAATGAATTTGACAAAGACCAAACCATCATAGACTACTAGGATGGAATGAAGTAATTTGGAGCTCAAGAACATGATGGTTTAAGAAACATGACAAAAGAGTGGGTCTGACCTCCCAGTTCTCTAATTCCACAGACCAGAAAGAAGGTTAAGGTTCCAGTGACCACTTCTGCCAAGATGTCCCTGTTGAATCACTGAGCAAGGCCCTTAACCCATAATTCGCCATGATATCACAGGGCACTTAGTTTTTAGTTCAAAGTCCAGTGCTCTGCAGTTTGGGCCAACATCATATTAGGCAGGTGGTCATAATGTTTTTCTTCGTCAGCGTATGTTAGGGTGAAATAAATAAAATATGCATGTCCTGTGTATGCATGGTAATAATAGTGTTTTTCTCTTCCAGAAAGAAAACTTCCTCATGTATGAATGTTATTGTCAAAATAAGCCACGTTCTGAGTCCTTATGGAAACAGTTTTCAGACTGTGCCTTTTTCCAGGTACCCAAATTGCCTAATGTCGAACAAAAATTGTGCAAGAAGAGCAATGACCATTAACTCTGTCCTGTCTTTAACAAAGAGTAGCCAGGACTTTACTATTCCTTTAAAGATGACTCAGGCTGAAGGAAATGTACAATTCAGTGACTGTCAACTCGTTTTCCACCTGTTTTCTGGCACCACAGTGATTTCTTACCCTACCCATTTTGTGGCACCAAATTGGTTATGTGGTGATAGTGCTGGAGCACACAAGCTTCCCTTTCCTTGAGGGATTTAGGAATGAAGGTCTTTTAAAGAAGGGGGCAGTGTAAAGCCAGGAGGCTTGAGGTACGTTCAGGCGTAGCTTGGTAGTGTAGGGATAGTACCATTTCCCTCGGCACCAAATGCCCCCATCCCGTCCTGGGTCCCCCACATTGTCGCCTGGCACCGTGACCCAGCAGAACGGATCCACAAAGCAGCAGCCGAGAGATGCCCCCCCGATGTGGCTACCGGAAGTGACCTCGTTGTTTGGTGTGTCCTAGCTCCCACCGGTCCTTGGGGTTGGCTGATAAGGCTTTTCAGTTCATTTTGCATTTGGTTATTGTTGTTTTATTTCCGTTCTGTTATGAGTGCAATAAATCTACCTCATTTCCCCCAACTCATGACAGTTAATTTTAGAGTAGTATAGTCCACACAATATTAGTGACTACGCTATTCCATTCAAACTTCAATGTGATGCCTGTCCCTAACATTACAAATTCCAGTTTTCACATATTCATGTTGACTAAATACATATCAACCAATGTAATTACCACAGGAATGAGTTGGTTGGAGCTTAATTGTGTAGGTGGTATGTTAGCATTCAGGCTACATTCTGAAAATTGCTGTTTTTAACTATGTTTTAGGAGTGCCAAAAGAAATTGGAGCACAAACTAGCTCTGGATTCATACCTTCTGAAACCAATCCAACGCCTTACCAAGTACCAACTCCTACTGAAGGTTATAATCAGCACACACACCAGATGTTTTGCACCCTATATGCAGCCTTTATTGCAGTCTTCTGTACAGTAATGTAAGTATATTTGTTGAACAGGAATTACTGAAATACAGTGCAGGAAGTGAGAGAGTCTCTGAATTGCAGGGAGCATTGGAAGCCATGTTGGACTTGCTCAAATCAGTTAATGACTCCATGCACCAGGTCGCAATCACAGGATACGAGGTGACTGTTTTGTCACTGTTCATTTTTTATGTTTGGCACTGGTAAGTGTTCTTGATTTGAATGTTTGTTATTAATGGTATGGAATTTACCCTGGTACAGAATGGTGTTAAATTATGTCCACTTGCATGTTGGATGGTCATGATTTTAAGGACTTTTTAAAGTCCACTTTGTTTATTTTACCTATTATTTTTCTCTAGATTTTGTTTTTGTGTCTAGCATTGCTTCATTTTCTAAATCTAAACATATTGCAGACTTTGGATAATTACAGTATATTTATAATTATGGTATATTCTGTGAAACAGGATGTTGACCAAAATTGAGGTTGACTGCACATTATCATAGTCACATAGTAGTTTATGCATTAGCTCATATTAGTTTTCTGTCATTAAGGTGTAAATAAGATACAATGAAAGTCTTTCACTTTTTCGCTTTTTATTATGTTGAGGCCATGTGCTAAAATAAATAATTAAATACAGTTTTCCTCTATCAATCTTCACTCAAAATTTGCAAATTTATTAAAATGGAAATACACTGCTCAAAAAAATAAAGGGAGGCCATATACAATACTGAGCCTCATTTTGACTTGTTTTAAGGACAATACATCAAAGTTGGATCAGCCTGTAGTGTGTTTTCCACTTTAATTTTGTGTTAATAATTATGTTAATAATTGTGTGTTTAATACATTTAATACAAATCATTTCCATTGATGATTTTTGAGTGATTTTGTTGTCAGCACATTCAACTTTGTACAGAACAAAGTATTCAATGAGAATATTTCATTCATTCAGGTCTAGGATGTGTTATTGTAGTGTTCCCTTTATTTTTTTTGAGCAGTATACTAATATTTGGCATAGAAAATATACAGACCCTTTGCAATGTCTCTGTAAATCTCTGAGGGTTTTCCATTTTTCTCAATCATCTTTGAGATATTTCTGCACCTTGACTGGAGTCCAGCTGGGGTAAATGCTTTTAATTGGAAAGATACACCCCTGTCTATATAAGGTCTCAATGCAACCAGTGCACATCAGAGCAAAAAACAAGCCATGAGGAAGAACAAACTATCTATGGAGCTCAGATACAGGATTGTATGGATGCAAACATCTGGAGAATGCTACAAAAATTCAGAGCACAGTGGCTTCTATAATTCCTAAATGGTAGAAGTTGGAACATCCAGCATTCTTCCTAGAGCTGGCTACCCAACTAAGTAATCGGGGGAGAAAACTTTGGTAAAAGAGGTGACCAAGAATCCAGTTGCAACTGGATGAGCTCCAACAATCCTGTGTGCAGATGGGAGAAACTACCATATGGTCAACCATCACAGCACTTAAAGGACCTTCAGATTGTAGGAAACCAGATTCTCTGGTCTGATGCAGCCAAGATGAAACTTTTCAGCTTCAATTTTAAGCATCCTGTCTAGAGGAAACCAGGCACTGCTCATCACTTGCCCAATACCATCCCTACAGTATAATTTACTGTATATAAGAAATATAACTTTAGTTCCTTTGCTTGTTAGGGTGATGGGGTAAATTGGTCTTTGGCTTATAGTAACTGTAATGTCTGATGTTAATTCTTTGTGTATTCTCTGTTTGTTAGGGTGATCTGTGTGGTCTGGGTCGGGTCCTGATGCAGGGTTCTTTTAGTGTATGGATCAGTCATAGGAGAGGTGGAATGCGGATGAAAGAGCTTGCACGTTTCAAACCCATGCAGAGACACCTGTTCCTGCATGAGCGTGCACTTCTTTTCTGCAAGCGAAGAGAGGATCATGGAGAGCAAGCTGACAAGATGCCCTCCTACAGCTTCAAACACTGCCTAAAGGTAGACCAGACGTCCTGCACACTCACAAATTTACGCTATGACAGAAACTTTCACTCCTTCGGGCATGCATGCATATGTATGTGTTGTTCTGTAAGTGTCTTTTTCCATCAATGCATATCTATTGTCAGTGTTTGATGTATTTTGTTCTTGGTTAAGCTTTAGTTACATGGCTTAGTTCACGAGGCATCCAGCATATTCTTGTAGTAAAAGATTACAATGACTTCACTATAAACATGCACCTCTGTTGCTAAGTCAATCTTAAGTCTATTCAGTAACAAAAAGGAACAACCAACCAGATATTATCTGTGTAGTAGCACAGCAGTGAGATTGTAGGTGCGACTGTGGTACTGTACTTGAAGGCCCAAAGCTGCCACTCTTGGAGTCTTGAAGACCCTTAACCCAAAATTGCTTGGACTATACAAGATAAGATTGCATCAGTTGTACACTATGTAGACAAGAGTTTGTGGACACCCAAATATTACACCCAAAAGATGGGTAATAGTATGGAAGTTGCCCCTTACTTTTGCTGCTTCAACAGCCTTTGTATTTCTATGAGGGCTGTGTCCACTACATAGCTTGTGGAAAACTACAAGTGGGACATCCTATGGCTTGCTCTCTTCTTGCCACTTCCATAAATATTTGTGGAGTACTAATATTATCCTATGTACAAATTTTCCCATCTGAGCTGTCGATCTCTGCAGCTCCTCCAGAGTGACCATGGGACTCTTGGCTGCTTCTCTAATTAGTGCTCTCATTGCCTGGGCTGTCAGTTTAGGTGAACGGTCATGTCTTGGTATGTATGCAGTTGTACCATACTCCTTCCATTTTAGGATGATGGATTGATCAGTGCTCAGTGAGACGTTCAGAGCTTGGGATATTTTTATAACCTAACCCTGTTTTACACTTCTCCACAACTTTATCCCTGACCTGTCTGGTGTGTTCGTTGATTTTCTTGATGCTG
Organism: Loricariichthys derbyi; assembly: GCA_033118015.1. Taxonomy (NCBI): domain Eukaryota; kingdom Metazoa; phylum Chordata; class Actinopteri; order Siluriformes; family Loricariidae; genus Loricariichthys; species Loricariichthys derbyi. Next base: position 2,667,848 of record JAVSBU010000137.1, on the reverse strand, counting down.
TTTGATCATTAATGTTCTCTAACCTCTGAGACCATCACAGAACAGCTGTAGTTATACTGAGAATAAATTACAGGTTAACTCTATTTATTAATTTCGTTGCCTTCTGAATGGAATTGGTCAAACTGGATTTATATAGAAGTCTAAAACCATGTTTTCATCATTTTCTTTTCACTTCACACATACTTACTAGTTTGTGTTGCTCTGTGACATAAAATCCCAATAAAATAAATTTAAGTTTGTGGTAGTTAGGTGAAAAAATGTGGAAAAGTTTGAGGGGTAGGAATACTTTTGCAAGGCATTGTACACCAGCATTGTAGTGACCAATGATTTAACAGGTGTCTGTTCTATGTTCTTGCAGATGAGTGCAGTGGGAATCACAGAGAACGTGAAGGGTGATGTGAACAAGTTTGAGATCTGGTACAGTGGAAGAGAGGAGGTGTACGTGGTGCAGGTGACTGGAATCATGAATGAATTAGATCTAGCATTAGCATGAACATAACTTTCACTTCAGCATGCTTAATCTTGTGCTTTTCTTCATTGTAAGGCACCGACAGTAGAGGTGAAGCTTGCCTGGCTAAATGAGATGAGGAAAATCCTAACCAACCAGCAGAAACCATGTAGAGGTATATTTTTGCATCGTGATTCATACTATTATGACTTTCATGCAAAGCTACGTATTTCTGAAATATATTCTAAGCTTTATTCAAGTAGTTATTCCTTCCAGCCCATCGTGTGATTGGCTCAGGAGAGATTTGTCACTCCAGCCCATTGGCTGAGCAGATCCACCTGTCTCCTCCCCTCTCTGAGAGGCAAGTTTTGTTGTATTTGATCATGTCAAGCTCTGAGTAATATAATCATTCTCTCTTATTAGGTCAGTGAAACAGTAATACAGTAATTAATAACAGATTAAAGCCTGTATCAGCAAGGGATGAATTGTTATGGCCAGATAAGTGGATATTAGCATCTCCTAAACCAGGGTTTCTCAACCGGGGGACCACGAATCGTTCTCTAGGGGTCCATAAGCTTCCTCTGAGGATGTCAGTAGTCTGTATGAGCACTTTGAATCGTGAGCTATTTTAAAGTTATACACAAAAAATTTACAGTATGATGAATAGCCATGCAATAATTTACAGTCCTATGCAGGGTAAGTGTGATGATGATGATGATGACTGTCCTCCTCCTGCAGGGCCATGCGGCCTTCCCGTGGGGTACTTAAAGGTTGCTTGCCACGCCTGGACCTTGTGTCCGTGTCGGCAGGTGCATGTGTGTGTTTACGGTCCCGGAGCCCATGCCTCGCTCGCCCCTCCCAGCTCCAGTGACGCTCCGCGGTAAAGCGGGACGTTTTGGTTCTATTCCTTCACACATAAGATTGCCACCAACAGCCATCCCAGGATCCTCCATGCCATAGCTTTCCATCCAGAAACCAGCATGCACTGATCCTTAATGCAGTTCTGCATGGAATGTGAATGATTAAAAATTAGTTTCATGGTTCTGGCTGCTGAAATCATGCTTTGGAGCACTTTTGATTAGTTATAATGTGGCTCACAAAGAAATGCTGCCAGTTGATATCATGTCAACATTAGCTTTTAATTCCTTGTTAGCCATATTAGCATTTATAAGAAGAATCATTTTATAACATGGCTCAGTTTTTAAATTGAGGCCAGCACACATTTAATTTTTGTCAAGAAATACAGTAACTATTTTTACTTGCTCACTCTGCTTTAAGTAGGACATGGACCATCAGTTTGGTTGGATTGTTTATGTAATATAATAATTGCATTATTATGTCCCCCATTTCCTTTCCATTTCAGCAGAAAGCAAAGAGCGTCAGTCAGCTCGGAGGAGACAGAGTCAGGCCACAGCAGTCCAGATCTATTCAGTCACTCACTACAGCACCAGCTCAGCAGTGTGTACAGCTCATTCACTCACTTTCTCACACACCTGAACAGACATAATCATATAGCTTTTCCAATGTGCCTTATGTATGTATAGATCCATTCATTGATACTGCGCTTTATAATCTGGAAAATACAGTACACAAAAAAATTGAGGAAAACTGGCGACCCTTAGCTAGACAGATGAAGATGGTCACATGTTTCACCTTCCAGCATGACAACAACCCTAAACACACTGCTAGTGCAGTGGCTTAAGGATAGGAGGGTGAATTTCTTTGAATGGAAAGTCAGAACCCTGAAATCAATCTGACAGAAAAATCTGTGAATGGAGAGCAGTCAGTTGCCACCCACCAAGAAATTCAGCTGGACCAATCAGGAAGGATGGGCAAATATTCTAAACTAATGGCACTAATTAAAGTAAGTGGTGACTCTATGAATTATTAAAGGGGACTGAGATACCATAGATGAGATACCAGTTCATCACAGGTTAGATGACTGTTGTAACTGTCACATATTACTTAATAAATGTGCAAGCAAAATGGGAAAGTATATTTTAATGGGTTTCAAGTTGTAAGGAAAATAGCAACTGCTTTTCTGTAGACACTGTAAAGCAGATAACTGTTTAAATACAAAGTGCAGCTATGTGGAATCTGTATTTGTTAAAAAAAAACTGTGTGTATGTTTCAGGTTGGCCAGGTTCTCCTCATTCAGTTGACATTTGCGTGAGTCTTGAGGACTTGTATGGCACTAGCCTGTCTGACACTGTGGAGGAGCAGCAGGAGGAGACCGACGGCCAGTGGTGTGCACTCATTTTACTTAATATATTCAATTACAAATTTGTTTGTGATATATATTTCAACTTCAAAACTAATCATTTTACTGTATGTTAAGCTTTTTTCTTGGGTGGTAGAAGAGAGCAACTGGACTTGCTTGTAGATTCTTGAAGACGTTTCACTTCTCATCTGAAAGGCTTCTTCCGTTTGTGTAAACAAAAGCGAACTGAAGAAGCCTTTCAGATGAGAGGTGAAACATCTTCAAGAATCTACAAGCAAGTCCAGTTGCTCGCTTTTACCACCCACAGTTACTATGACCTGGACGACTGAGAATCTTCACAGACAAGCTTTTTCTTCCCATTTAAACACATGTAAAAAAGTTTGTGGCTTATTTCACTAAAGTTGTGGCCTAGAAACACCAAACTTCTCACAGTTACTACTGGTCATAAGTAATCTCTACTTTTGAAATAAAGAGCATGTGATCCAAAGGGAATGTAATTAGTTTTATATTAGCCATTATGCCATTATAATAGGTTTAAATGGGATTAAAAAAGCTTAACGTAAAAATGATTACTGGTACTTGCTTTTTGGATCACAGATTCATCATTTCAGCAGAAATGACCAGTAGTAATTGAGGAAACTCTGTATTTTTTAGGTTATTGTTACAGAATATTAAACCATGTTAAGATTTGTTATCGTTAAGCTATCAACTCTCACATTTTACACAGCATTTGCACTAGAGAGCGGAGCTGGTCGAACCCTGCTGAAGCTCAGTATCATAATGGAGCCTCCTCTTGCCTTGGCTTCAACCAGTTTTATCACTCCTCCTTCAGCTTAACAATCACAAATCAAAGTTTACACTCTTAATTTAATTTAACTTAACCTAATTTAAGTTAATAAACACATTAATGTACTCATGTTTGTGCAGTGATTTTGTTAATAAACTGATCTTTGGTTCGGTGTAGGCTGGTGAGGAAACTGAGCCAAAGACAGGAAGGCAGGAACTCATCTTCTAACCTGGTCAGGATTCTGGGAAATGGCAGTAGAGGTCCACACCTGAAAGGTGAATAGTGTCCTATGTGGGGTTATTGCAGTAACTGTATTGGTTAGGATGCTTGTTTTGCATCATTAAAGTCTACAATTCAACAGAATACATGAACTTATGAAGGAACTGAACTTTGTCAGAAAGACCACTTCTGAAACTCCACCTGTTTTCATGTTATCTCCTGTTTTAGGGTTCCGAACCTGTATGATTATAGGATTATGCACCTACAGGTCATAAATAGACAGTTTATGGTAATTAGCCTATCAATTATTAATAGGTGCATTGTAAAAAACAGCAGATAATTGATTTACAGACGAGTTGTTTGGATGATCTTTTTTTTTTCTGCAAAACAGGGTTATATTCCAAGAAAGGTTAAGAACCTCTATTTTAACATAGACTTTCCAAGCACTTTAGTAGGACCATTGTACTAATACAGAGTCGGTCCTGCCTGTTGTGGTCCTGTTGTCTGCCTCAACGTTTAACAGGCATTCTTGGCTGCTTTTCTGCTCACTTATATTCGAGTTAAAAGTTGTAGTAGCCATTTTGTCATCTTGAACCACTCTGGCTGTTGTCTGTTGACCTTCTCTTATCAAAAAGGCACTTCTGTCTGCCCTCAGTGGACGTTTTTAAATTCCTCCATTTTGAGTAAACCTTATAGAATGTTGTTCATGAAAATCCTAGGAGCTCAACAGTTATAGAAGTACTCAAATCTGCCATAATCACGCTTACACATTTTTTTCCAATTCTGGTGGTTGCTGTGAACATTAAGTGAGGTTTCTGGCCTGTATCTGCATGGTTTTATGCAAAACAATTGTAAATGGCATTTAGCAGACACCCTTATTCAGAGCGACTTACAATTTATACATTCTTACAATCCAAGCAATTGTGGGTTAAAGGTCTTGCTCAAGGACCCAACAGTGGCAGCTTTGTAGAGGTGAGATATGAACCCTGGACCTTCTGGTCAATAGTTCAACACCTTAAGCTCTAGGCCACCACAATCCCCAGTATTCGATTAGATTGCATGAATAAATTTGTAGCAAAGTGCTCATAGAGTTTATCTTCCTTCTTAATTCAAACTTATACTCACAATTTCCAAACTCCCCAGCAACTCCAGCACACACCTTCATTTGTCCAGTAGAGGTTTAGTATAAAGCAAAATATCCCTCAATACAGTCATGCAATACGTCTGTGGAGTGACTTTAACTTGCTGTTTGTAATTTATTTTGATGGAATGCATTAACACATTGTTGCACCATTGTTCTCTACAGAACCAGGGAAACTGAAAATAAGGAAGCTAAGCACTCCCTAGTCCTGATGCAGTCTCATTTGCAGCATCTCATCCTTGGGACTCTCTGACCACGACTGTGCTCTGTTCTACACATTGGTGGGTTATAGAGCCCAAATTGCCTAAATTCTACTTAATTCTTTTATAGCTTTCAGCTATCCTATAAAATCAATAATCATAAATTACCAGGATTTTTTTTTGTCTTACTGAGCCACAAACCAATATGAAAGCAATGCATTTGGATTACAGTGCAGGACACCTTTTTCCAAATCATCATGAAGTACTTTTTCATTTTTGATGAACTCATACTGATGCAAATTTCACAATCAGACACATTCTCATAGTTCAGCTGTTGTACAGCTGAAGAAGTTGATTGTGGAAATATTTCAGCCAGTGTCTCAATGCATATTGGAGGATACCTAACACATTCTCTAAACTGGGAGGATTTCCTGGGCCTATTTTGCAAGGACTGACAAACTGGTTGTCAGTTTTTATTTTAAACTACTGGAAAATGGTTCAGGAGGATTTTTCAGTATCATTTCCGCCCCCTGCTGTTGGCCTGTTCTTGTCCAACTACTATAAATGACTTACTATAAATGATGCTCACACACATCTGTCAATGCATTAACAGACTAAAGTTCACCAAGTCACCAAAACTGGAAATTGATTTTGTTTTCCCATACTGATCAAATATCCCATGATGATTTTGTACATCTCTTGATGTGTTTCATATAGAGCATTATGCACAAAACATGTAATGCCACAATGCCTTTCTTTTACAGTAAATGATTAATAATCCTTTGATGAAGTACTGTAGCTTCCTGATCTCTGAAAGAGCACTTTATGACCTACTGGATATATTAACCTTTGGGATTATGAAGGTCCACATAGAGTACTTAAGAGACATTTGGAGTTTTAACAGTGATGTCTTCATTATTACTCCCATCATAAACATTATGAAGACTGTTGATTAAGCCCTAAGACTGACACACATGTTAAACTGGAGTGCACACACACACACACATTTTTAAAATCTTGGCTTCTTCCCATTAGAGATGATCCTACCACGTACATGAAATGTACCCAGAGGTTTGAGTGTGTAATTAAATATGGATTGTGGACTTATATAAATTTACCACATCAAATCAAGTCCCCAGCTGGAGTGCTGCCTTTGATATACCGGTGTTTGAAGTGTAAATGAGTTTGGCAAAGCAGCAGGACCAACTCCAAAGTGCACATTTCTTTAGGTTGGTAATTTATTTATTTTGCTATCAGGCTCTTCAATTACAATGCAAATTGCTATTCCATCCCAAAACTCCATCTGAAGTCTCTATAATTTTGTGAGTTGGGACATGGACAATCTCAGCTTTTATCTGCAAAAGATTATTTCCAATGTGTTGTGCCTAAAGAGCTTAAATTATTAATTTATGTGGAATAAGTATGCATATTGTCTATATGGTAAATACTGTATAACACCTCCATATGTTATGTTACTGAGTGGGCAATTGTTAATGTGTTTAAATAAAGTATTTTTAGAAAATGTTTTCTTTTTCATCTTATGCTCTTGAAGTGTCACCAGACCTCCAGTGGTGATTGTATTTTTTTTTTTTTTTTTTTTTTTTTTTTTTTTTTTGGAACTGGGTTATGACTCTTTTAGGTATATCCAATCAAGATCTTCAGTAGGCTTCAGCTGTAATAGTTTCTGTGCATGCCACATTTCTTTTTCCCTCTGAAGTGTGTGAGTTCAAAGCTGCTTAGCTGCTTGCATTTTGGGCTTTGTGAGATGAATTTATCAAGTGATTTCTGCCAAGGCAGAGGGGGGTTTCCATGTACTTTTAAATTTGCCCTATTTTGCCATAAAGTCACATCAAGTGCTTTTGTTTTAACATTCTTAACATATGAATAGCAAGTAACTGGCTATGTAATGCTGGGTTAGTGACTGGGGTTACAACAGATAACCAGATCAAACAATGGCAATTGCAAGGCAGTGCAAGGACAAAAACAAGGGCTCAATCAGGTAGACAAAGTGAGGTGAAGGTCAAAGTGGGCAATCAGAGGTCTCACCAATAGCACATAGAGATTAATTGCATCCTAGTAGTCCTATCTGGATGAAGGAGAACACAAGGAGACGTGTGCTCAGCTAATAGGGTTGAGTCCGAATGACGTATTTTTCTAAAAATAGTATGCTCAAATGCGCATGCGCGCGAAAGTAAGGTACTGTCGGACAAACGCCGCGTGCCGCAGGCTTGCGCAAGGGCTTTTGTTGCGTCCAAACTCATCATCAAAACCGCTTAGAAATGGTCACAACAAAGCATTGCAGTTATGGATTTTGCCAGAGCAATTCAAGATACTCCCACAAGGACTACATGAAGGGATTAACATTTATTCCATTTGTAAAACCTTGTCG
>JAVSBU010000137.1:2577647-2591289 GCA_033118015.1 Loricariichthys derbyi | reverse complement strand
AAGCTACAGGTAACAAGGAACGATCTGAGTAAGCTACAGGTAACAAGAAACGATCTGAGTAAGCTACAGGTAACAAGGAACGATCTGAGTAAGCTACAGGTAACAAGGAACGATCTGAGTAAGCTACAGGTAACAAGAAACGATCTGAGTAAGCTACAGGTAACAAGAAATGGTCTGAGTAAGCTACAGGTAACAACTAACGATCTGAGTAAACTACAGGTAACAAGTAACGATCTGAGTAAGCTACAGGTAACAACTAACGATCTGAGTAAACTACAGGTAACAGGAAACGATCTGAGTAAGCTACAGGTAAACAAGGAATGATCTGAGTAAGCTACAGGTAACAAGTAACAATCTGAGTAAACTACAGGTAACAAGAAACGATCTGAGTAAGCTACAGGTAACACAGAACATCTGAGTAAGCTACAGGTAACAAGTAACGATCTGTGTAAGCAACACGTAACAAATAACGGTCTGAGTAAGCAACATGTAACAAGTAATGATCTGAGCAAGTTACAGGTGAACAAGTAATTATCTAACAAAGCTACAGGTAAAGAAGTAACAATCTGAGAAAGCTACAGGTAAACAAGGAACAATCTGAGAAAGCTACAGGTAAACAAGGAACAATTTGAGTAAGCTACAGATAAACAAGGAACGATCTGAGTAAGCTACAGATAAACAAGGAACGATCTGAGTAAGCTACAGGTAACATCTGACGATCTGAGTAAGCTACAGCTAACACAGAACATCTGAGTAAGCTACAGGTAAAAAGGAACGATCTGAGTAATCTACAGGTAAACAAGCTCCGATCTGGGTGAACAAATAATCTGTGTAAGCAACACATAACAAATAACGGTCTGAGTAAGTTACAGGTGAACAAGTAATTATCTAACAAAGCTATAGGTAAACAAGTAATGATCTGAGTAAGCTACAGGTAAGGAAGTAACAATTTGAGTAAGCTACAGACAAACAAATAATGATACGAGTAAGCTTCAGGTAAACAAGCAAGGATCTGAGTAAGTTACAGGTAAACAAGTAACAATCTGAGTAAAGCAACAGATAACAAGTAATGATCTGAGTAAGTTACAGGTGAACAAGTAATTATCTCACAAAGCTATAGGTAAACAAGTAATGATCTGAGTAAGCTACATGTAAGGAAGTAACAATCTGAGTAAGCTACAGACAAACAAATAACAATACGAGTAAGTTTCAGGTAAACAAGTAACGATCTGAGTAAGTTACAGGTAAACAAGTAACAATCTGAGTAAGCAACAGGTAACAAGAAACAATCTGAGTAAACTACAGGTAACAAATAACGATCTGAGTAAGCTACAGGTAACAAGTAACGATCTGACTAAGCTACAGGAAACAAGTACCGATCTGACTAAGCTACAGGAAACAAGTAACGATCTGAGTAAGCTACAGGTAACAAGTAACGATCAGAGTAAGCTACAGGTAAACAAGGAATGATCTGAGTAAGCTACAGGTGACAAGTAAAGATCTGAGTAAGCGACAGGTAACAAGTAACGATCTGAGTAAAGTTACAGGTAAACAAGTAACAATCTGAGTAAGCTACACATAAAGAAGTAACAATCTGAGTAAGCTACACGTAAAGAAGTAACAGTCTGGTTAGGTAACAGGTAACGAGTAATGATCTGAGTAATCTACAGGTAGCAGGTAACGATCTGAGTAAGTTACAGATAAACAAGTAACGATCTGAATAAGCTACAGGTAAAGAAGTAACAGTCTGGTTAGGTAACAGGTAAACAAGTAATAATCTGAGTAAGCTACACGTAAAGAAGTAGTAATCTGAGTACCTTACAGATAAACAAGTAACAGTCTGAGTAAGCTACACGTAAAGAAGTAACAGTCTGGTTAGGTAACAGGTAATGAGTAATGATCTGAGTAATCTACAGGTAGCAGGTAACGATCTGAGTAAGTTACAGATAAAGAAGTAACAATCTGAGTAAGCTACACGTAAAGAAGTAACAGTCTGGTTAGGTAACAGGTAACGAGTAATGATCTGAGTAATCTACAGGTAGCAGGTAACGATCTGAGTAAGTTACAGATAAACAAGTAACGATCTGAATAAGCTACAGGTAAAGAAGTAACAGTCTGATTAGGTAACAGGTAAACAAGTAATAATCTGAGTAAACTACAGCTAAAGAATTAACGATCTGAGTAAGTTACAGATAAATAAATAATGATCTGACTAGGTAACAGGTAACAAGTAACGATCTGAGTAAGTTACAGATAAACAAGTAACGGTCTGAGTAAGCTACAGGTAACATGTAACTATCTGAGTAAGTTCCAAATAAACATGTAACGATCTGAGTAAGTTACTGGTAACAAGTAACAATCTGAGTAAGTTACAGGTAAACAACTAACGAGCTGAGTAAGCTACAGGTAAAGTAACGATCTGAGTAAGTTACAGGTAACATGTAACGATTTGAGTAAGTTCTAGATAAACAGGTAATGATCTGAGTAAGTTACAGATAAACAAGTACCGATCGGAGTAAGCTACAGGTAAAGAAGTAACAGTCTGAGTATGTAACAGGTAAGAAGTAACGATCTGAGCAAGCTACAGATAAACAAGTAACGATCGGAGTAAGTTACAGGTAAACAAGTAACTATTTGAGTAAGTTACAGGTAACAAGTAACTATCTGAGTAAGTTACAGATAAACAAGAAACGATCTGAGTAAGTTACAGATAAACAAGTAATGATCTGAGTAAGTTACAGGTAAACAAGTAACAAGCTGAGTAAACTACAGGTAAAAAGGTAACAGTCTGAGTAAGCTACAGGTAACAAGTAACAATCTGAGTAAGTTACAGATAAACAAGTAACGATCTGAGTAAGTTACAGGTAAACAAGTAACTATCTGAGTAAGTTACAGGTAACAAGTAACAATTTGAGTAAGCTACAGATAAACAAGAAAGATCTGAGTAAGTTACAGATAAACAAGTAATGATCTGAGTAAGTTACAGGTAAACAAGTAACAAGCTGAGTAAGTTACAGGTAAAGTAACGATCTGAGTAAGTTACAGGTAACATGTAACGATTTGAGTAAGTTCTAGATAAACAGGTAATGATCTGAGTAAGTTACAGATAAACAAGTACCGATCGGAGTAAGCTACAGGTAAAGAAGTAACAGTCTGAGTATGTAACAGGTAAGAAGTAACGATCTGAGCAAGCTACAGATAAACAAGTAACGATCGGAGTAAGTTACAGGTAAACAAGTAACTATTTGAGTAAGTTACAGGTAACAAGTAACTATCTGAGTAAGTTACAGATAAACAAGAAACGATCTGAGTAAGTTACAGATAAACAAGTAATGATCTGAGTAAGTTACAGGTAAACAAGTAACAAGCTGAGTAAACTACAGGTAAAAAGGTAACAGTCTGAGTAAGCTACAGGTAACAAGTAACAATCTGAGTAAGTTACAGATAAACAAGTAACGATCTGAGTAAGTTACAGGTAAACAAGTAACTATCTGAGTAAGTTACAGGTAACAAGTAACAATTTGAGTAAGCTACAGATAAACAAGAAAGATCTGAGTAAGTTACAGATAAACAAGTAATGATCTGAATAAGTTACAGGTAAACAAGTAACAAGCTGAGTAAGTTACAGATAAACAAGTAACGATCTGAGTAAGTTACAGATAAAGTAACGATCTGAGTAAGTTACAGGTAAACAAGTAATGATCTGAGTAAGCCACAGATAAAGAAGTAACAGTCTACAGATACAGTAACGATCTGAGTAAGTTACAGGTAAACAAGTAATGATCTGAGTAATCTACAGGTAACAATTAACGATCTGAGTAAACTACAGGTAAAAAAGTAACATTCTGAGTAAGCTACAGGTAACAAGTAACGACCTGAGTAAGTTACAGGTAAACAAGTAACAATCTGACTAAGCTACAGGTAACCAAGTAACAATCTGAGTAGGTTACAGGTAAGAAAGGGACAATCTGAGTAGGTTACAGGTAAACAAGGAACAATCTGAGTAAGTTACAGATATACAAGTAACGATCTGAATAAGCTACAGGTAAAGAAGTAACAGTCTGATTAGGTAACAGGTAAACAAGTAACAATCTGACTAAGCTACAGGTAAAGAAGTAACGATCTGAGTAAGTTACAGATAAACAAGTAATGATCTGATTAAGTTACAGGTATCATGTAACGATCTGAGTAATCTACAGGTAACAAGTAACAATCTGAGTAAGCTACAGTTAAACAAGTAACGATCTGAATAAGCTACAGGTAAAGAAGTAAAAGTCTCATTAGGTATCAGGTAAACAAGTAACAATCTGAGTAAGCTACAGGTAAAGAAGTAACGATCTGAGTAAGTTACAGGTAACATGTAACGATCTGAGTGAGTTCCAGATAAACAAGTAACGATCTGAGTAAGTTACAGGTAACATGTAACGATCTGAGTAAGTTCCAGATAAACAAGTAACGATCTGAGTAAGCTCCACATGAACAAGTAATGATCTGAGTAAGTTATAGGTAAACAAGTAACGATCTGAGTAAGTTACAGCTAACAAGTAACGATTTGAGTAAGTTACAGGTAAACAAGTAATGATCTGAGTAAGTTACAGATAAACAAGTAACAATCTGAGTAAGTTCCAGATAAACAAGTAATGATCTGAGTAAGTTACAGGTAAACAAGTAACAATCTGACTAAGTTACAGGTAAACAAGTAACGATTTGAGTAAGCTACAGGTAAAGAATTAACAGTCTGAGTAAGTTACATGTAAACAAGTAACGATATTTTTGCACCTCAAAAATCACCAGATACATTTTGTATAGTATTTGCAAAATTGCGTCAGCTGTATGGAGTCTAGGCTACTTTTTCCAGTATAGTTTTATTAGGAGAGATATGGGTATTATCCACAAACTTGTTAGAAATTTATCATTATGTAGACCTAACGCATGAGTAAATATATGAATAAACTGAAAATTTTATTTTATGTGTTCCATATTTAGTCACGTGCCTGAGCACTCTGTGAGCACTGAACACCTTTTGTTTGTCTTTTGGCTATGCCCATTATGGATCATCATAGCAAGTTTTACACTTGATACTCTTTCTGACCCAAGCCTTTTCATTAATACAGACTTGGGACCAGCAATAGGATTGCTATTTGCCACCACACTGACTGTTGTTATTTCTGTTAATGCAACTGTCAACCTTTATATTCCAAGCCAGACTTTAACCTATAAGCCCTGTGACACTGTCATCTCCAGCACTTGGTGCTACCCACTGAGCCACCAAAACTTAGAAAAAATACATTTTATAGACACTTCCAATCTTATATTCATTGATTCTAGAAAATGATGGGCCTGTTAAGCAAACGATCAGTGAAAGTAATTGTTTTTTCCATAGTTTCTCCATTTATCTGTATGAAAATTATGGGCTAAATGATGTACTATCATATAGCTACTATAGTGACTAGCCTCAAAGCATGAAACAGATGTTCTTATAAGCAGAAATTATCATGTAAATCTAGAAAGCAATCAATAACCATTATCAAGTTTTTTTTTCAAATCATGCAGCATACAGAGGAAGTGCAACATGCACATAATATCTGAAATGCCAAAATAAGTGAAGCAATATCCACACAGGGTAAAACATTTAGCTGTAAAATATATTTACAGAAGCAATAAAACAATTTTGCAGCTAGTCACCCCAACCAGAGATGTCATACTGAGCTACTTCAACGACAAATGGATCAGTTATGAAAACATATGTCAGAAGGCTGCAAACTCATTTTTTATCTTCATTGCAAAATACCATGTTCCTAACATATGAAAATGTTTCTACCAAATGATACAATAAATCACTGACTTGCATTTGTACAAGAACAAATTAGTTGAAACACTTATACTGACAAAACTGCTGAAAGCAATTCACATTTGGCTAATAAGTTAATTAGCTGAGCATGATCTATGAACGCATTGTGTCACCATTACACGTTATTAGCCATATTTTCATCATCAAAATAGGTATAGTATAATAATTGAGCTAGTCATTGTAAAAGAGTGTAATGTATGCTAGAAGACTGTTAAAATGAAGCTAAAGTTAAAAGTGTACTCAAAATAATATCCACTATATGGATCAGTGAGTCAAGGTTTAACATGTTATGATGACTTCGTATATGTGGAGAGCAAAGAACAATGGATCATTCAGGCAAATATATATTTTGTTTTGAGAAACACAATTTATTCTGAATATATTCCAAGTATTTTCAGGAAAAATCAAAGAAACCATAACAAAATTATCAAAATTCTTAATTTAGGATTAGCTCAAACTTCAGTTTGACCTTTATGGTATAGGATTCATGAGTTTGTCAGAATGCAATATAAATCAGCCTTTCAATATGTATAGCCATTCCAATTTTCTATACAAATGTGTAAACTTAATCACACCCAAACAGATTAAAGGGAACAGAGACACTTTAATGGAACACTGAAATCAATGCAAAATTAATTGCACATGAAACACAGTTTATTATTAAGAGAGACCTGGATTGGGATTCTAAAATTTTACCCACCGATACATACTTCACAAAATTATGAAACTGATACAAATACAAAAAGAGCGAGGATCTTGTGCACAGCTAATCTGCCATTTAGGTTTTATTGACGACAACAAAGGGGTAATATTCATTTCCCCCATTTTACGAACTCAACAGCCTATATGAGCACCAAAAAATGATGCAGGACATTACAGAAAAAGTAAATATACTGCTGTAAGCACTATTGAACATTTTATGACACAAGATTCTGACTCTCATTAAAATGCTTTTAAATATTGTAGTTCTGTTTGTTTTATATATCCTACTATATACAGAAAAAAAATGTTCACCACCATGTTCAGCTATAAACTTCCAAATTCATATAGGTTTTTATAAAAAGCTTGGAATATTTGTAAATAATTGGTAAAGACAGCTACTTTTGCCTTTTTCCAGTTAAAATTCAACTAATACAATCAACACCCAAATACAAGAACAACGCTTTAAGATCTGAGCATCTCTGTATATACAATTCAGCCAATTCATAAATAAGACAAATTGCCAGCTCCACAAAATCGAAGTGAGTTATTATAGTTTGAAGTCTTACTCACACTATACCTGCCCATCACCTGCTGCATCACGCCTGATCATTAATCACCATTACACGACTTAGACGGGAAAGTCTCGGCTGCGCCGCTTTGGCACGTGTACCAGCCGTTTACAAGGTTTTTTTGGAAAGGTGAGTTTGGGCCAAGTGTCATCTGGCTGGGTGCAAAAGTAGGACTCGTTTGGCTACACGCATACGAGGCCGTTTCACCCCTGTAACCACTTCTGTGTAGCAACAGAGGATCCAAAATGGACTGCGGCCTGTGCACGTAGTCTAGATTGCAGTCAAAAGTGTGATGAAATCGTGACCTCAGAGTGTCGGGGGACTCCTGAGATTGGGCAGGGGGTGCGGGCCGCATCACCGCCGCAGGGGATGACGGGACGGTCTCTCCAGGTACGTCAGGAGAGACGGGCTGCCCGTCATCGCCTGATTTGGCCGCGTAGGCCTTGCAATGGAGCTTCATGTGTTTGCGCAGCGAGCTCGGGTGGGTGTAACATTTTTCACAGCCTCTGACCTTGCACATGTACGGCTTGGTGCTCGAGTGCACGTGCGAGTGCTTCTTCCGATCGCTGCTGTTCGCGAAGCGGCGATTGCAGCCCTCAAATTCGCATTTGAACGGTTTCTCACCTAAAGATAGACAGAAATGAATTGGGCGTTATGGGTGAGGTCATGGATCTATTCATCTACTCTAGTGCTTCAGATGGGCTGTAATGTGCAGGACTGGTAGTTTAATACAGCTGCAAGTATGTCCAATAATCTGCATTAATTAGGTCATCAGACAACCAAACATCAAAAATAATCTTTTGAAATGCTTGTACTTTCAGTAGCCGGAAAGAAGTTCGGTCTTCATATTGTTCATTAAGTGTAAAATGAATTATTCTTTGATGTCTCACTTTGATAGAGTTTTTCAATTTTTATTTAAAACGAAAAACAACAGTAGTCTATAAATGAGCAAAAGTATGCAGCAAATATTTAGGCTAATAGCTACAATTATGATGGTTGATTAGATCTATTTGGGTTCATTAAACCTATTCTGTTTTAGGAAAGCTACTAAAGAAGTAATATTGTAGATTAGTTAAGGTGCCCTACAATTCTTTTTAGCATTTTTGTGCAAACTAGACTGAAATCAGTCCTTATTAATAATCTGATTCACAGAAAACGGGATACACAGACAAACAAAAATATTCCGGATTTGCCTTATTTTCTGATTAAAAGTTTTGGCCCAATAATTCCACGAGAATTGTACCGTTTATAGAATGTATATTACGTCAGTTCTAAGTGAGACCAAAAGTGCCTTTGATGTATGAAGCGCGCGCTCCTACTGAGGCTACAGCTGGGCATTTCGTCATCGAGACGTCACAGATCTCCGGTGTCCCCGGATTTATTTATTTATTTTACTGCCTGCATGAGGCACCCAACAACTGGCACTGACAACTTATTCTTTTTTACCACGCTGCTGAGAAATAAATCAGACCATAGAACTGGGGAACGTCTAATCCATACGTCGAAATTTTTTTCGGTATGATTTTTCTTTGTAAGACTATTAGCCACAAATGCAGTAGTCTATATCACACAAAATTAATTATCTCACAGTATAGCAAAACACCAGAAAAATGTCTACATTTTTGGCATAAAACAATGGTTAAATCATAGACCAGCTGTAACAATGCTTCCTGCATCATCAAAGCATGATGTTATTCGATATAAAATTTATTTTGCCATACATCATTTTTAATTTTTACTTGTAAAGTATTAACACAACATTTTGCCAGCAAATTAACTTTGAATTTGCATTTTAAAATGAAAGGAAACTATTATTCAGACTACGTGAGGGTGTTTTTGTTGCTGATATTGTTTTTGCAAACGAACTGTTTTAATTGGCTATATGTGTAGGTGTTGAAAACATAATAATAATAATAATAATAATAATAATAATAATAATAATAATAATAATTTATTTTGATTATGATTATTTCTACCGACCTGTGTGCGTTCTCTTGTGAATCTTGAGGTTTTCGGATCGGGCGAAAACTTTTTCACATCCATGAAAGGGGCAGGGAAAGGGCTTCTCCCCTGTGTGCACTCTGACGTGATTGACCAGCTTGTATTTGGCTTTGAAAGGCTTTCTCTCTCTAGGACAGTTCTCCCAGTGGCACACGTACTCGGAGTGCTCGGGTCCTCCGACATGTTCGATCGTCACATGGGTGACAAGTTCATACATGGTCCCAAAAGTCCTGGAACATGGCAGCTTTCCAGCTCCTCCTTGGCCGTCACTCCATTTACATACCAGGTCGTGTATGAAGGTCTGTCTGGAGCACCTGAGGAATGTATCGCCCCCACTTCGCTGCATGGCCATGTTCAGAGGCTTATAGAGCCCAAAAAGATGAGTGACCAACTGATGGCTGTTGGCCCGAGGGCCACCGTGGCTCTGCCCCTGCGAATGTGTCCTTGAAAGAAGGTCTCCTGGAAGACCTAACATCACCTGGCTACTTAGGTCCCGGCTGCCATCGATGGAGCCGTGGGCCTGCTCCGGATATGTTGTGAAGAATGGGTGGTTTCGGTTATCCCTGTAGCCGTGGAAGTCACGGTACCTTCCAAAAGTGGCATGCTGGTTAGGTCTTGCTGCAAGATGGTCTGTGACCTGTGGCATGCTTGGTCCTGACAGGTTTGCTCCAAATATGATGCCCCTGGGGCTGGCGTCTAGGCGGTGACTGCTGTATCCCGTGTCTGGATAGTGGGCCAGTGAGTGGTCAACATACGCAGTGGCCCTCGTCTCGGGGTAGTCTCGCAAATTGTGCGAGGGGCAGAGTTTTAAGGAAGTGCCAGTGGGGTGCCCTATGTGCTCCCCTGCCAAAGGTGGCAGCACCATACTGGGTTCAGTATTGCTCTCCACAGGGTTGACGCAAGACAGAGGGCAGTCACTAAACCTCGAAAGGCTTGTCATTTTTTGTTGCGATTTTGGCTGTGGGTTTCGGAAACGCAACCGCTCAAGGTTTAAAGACAAACCGTTTCCCCATTGCACTGCCTTGTATCATCTGCACGTGCCGTTCTTGGCCGTGAACCTCGCGGATGCAGGACCCAAGTTCGAAAAAGTTGGTGCGCGTCCCATGCCGTTCACTTGATTTGTGGCAATAACCGTGGTAGTAAAAAATGCTCAGAACCAGGCCGGGCTGCAATATAAAAGCACAGCGGGCAAACCTGGGTTTAAAAAAAGGGCGCACAGGGATTGGTCGGGATGCCCAGTGATTGACAGCGACTGGGTTTGTTTTAAAAGGGACACGCAGGCGCTTCACCACACGACTCCGTTTTCAATCTCGCAGTAAAAATGCTTTGATATGTGCCGCTATTGCCCTGACAAATGTGGCTGCGTCTTTGGTTTCAACTTGGAAAAAAAACCTTCAGATTTTTCTCATTCAAGCTGGCTGGTAATAAGACGTGAGCGATCATATGCTTTAATAGTTCAACAAGCGTTATCTAAATAGTGTGTGTAAGATTTACAGATTTATTAGCCTACACTCTATTAAAACTATTGTTATATGCACCAGAGGTCTGTGTAAAGAAGTAGAGCTGTTGTTTATTTAATCCTGCAATATGCACTAAAATCACATCAGATAAAACAAATGTAAAAACTCCAGTTTCATGTGTGTTTTGATGGGTTGGAGGTACTGCTTTGTCTTTTTTTTTTAAATCACAACACATCAGTGATGTGAAAATGCCAGTGACACTGACCAGACAGTCCACTTGGGAAATACAGTCAGTAAGTTTATTAAAGTTATATTAGTGCCATACATGATTGAAAAAATCTCAGAAAAACATAGGTGTAATCATATCACACGACCACAATAAGACTCAGTTAACCTTATTAGGTATAACAGCTTGTTTGCAGTGAAACACAAATGATGCAATGGCTTTGATTAATGAAGCAAATAAATTAGGCCAGTCATATATCCAAACTGTCTTATATCTATTGCTTTCCTCCACATTAAATATACGAACAGAGGTTTAGGCACTAAGAAGCCTAAGTGAATGCGACGCATATCTATTAATACAAATAGTAACGTTCAAATTAAGTGCAAGGTTTTGTGTGTGTGTGTGGGGGGGGGGGGTCAAGTTTAGACATCATTGCATCATTGTGAGAACTGTGTGTGTGTGTGTGTGTGTGTGTGTGTGTGTGTGTGTGTGTGTGTGTGTGTGTGTGTGTGTGTTTAAAAGGTCAACAGCTAGTCAAATAATTACAAATACAGCTGTTTCCAGCCATTTAGTAAAAACAGATTTTATGGATTCCATTACTTATATCAGCACAACACGTAACAATTTCCATTGTTCACAATCAAATGCTTCCATCCAACTCCCCGTCTTGTCTGGGCCATTATTAAAATAAATATTGCCGAAAACAGCTGAAACAAATTTAATATAGCTCCATGTGGGTATACTTCCAGTCCGTAATGTAACATGTCAATCAAATTAATGTTATTTCATTTTTTAAATAAATGAATAGAATAGGCTATCGATATTTCCAATAGCCTTTATTCAGTTGGACAAAAAGAAGAAGAATGAACAGAGCAACTCTAAGAATTGTTAAGAAATTGCTTGTAGAGTTATATTATGGGGTTTTCTTTCAAAGAAGTCGGTCTCGACGTTGCTTATTCTGCAATACCTTTTGCATTAAATAAGCACAGAATACATAGCTCTGAATTTAAATTGCATATTGTATAAGTACTGTCGGGTAATTTCACTAAAAGCATGTTTGACCTGGATAATGTTTTACAAAATCACAACAAGAACACAACAAAACACAAATTCACACAAACTGTTTAATTAAAAAAATAATGCACTTTCATTATACTTGCCTGATGCACTGTTTACTCATCCATTGTGCGGTAATCTTTCTGCTGAGTTCCTAGAAAAAAAGAGAAGCGTTTAGTAGTCATATTTGCAGCATTATCACTTCTGATTCCATCACATTTGGTGCAAATATGTGTATTACATTTCTGTTATGAAAAAATAACGACACAACGCGAGCAAGTTTTTATGAATTTATGCATCTTGTTTAAATATATTAAAATACTGTATAATGTATGTGCATATTAAAGCACAAAGTTAGTGTATTTAGTTATTCATGATTGCCTTTTATTCCAATGAACCAAACAACTTCAGCTATTAAAAGTAACAAAAATTAACACTTTTCCACTCATAAGAAATCAGTTTCAGTCAATACTATTAAATCTATTAAACTTATGAGCTCGTACAAAAAAACTTTTTTAAGACTCCAAATATGGTGCATGAGCCTAGTTTAGTTATCATTGTCTTTAAGCTATAATCGAATTCACATAAAATGTTCTCTCAGGTTTAAATCCAAACTTTAAAAAATACAGCTAACACATAGTTCGATTATGGTGAAGACATGATGTTTCCATCACACGTTCCATAAATTCTACACAGCTGTGTGTGTCATGGAAATGATCACACTTTTACAAAATAAGATTATCGGTGCTTCAATCCCACAAAAGAAAGTGGGTGTTGGGTCAGACCCAAGGGCCAGCCCACAATAATAACTTTCATGTGGCCAACAACATGAAATAATGACAATGAACTTATCTGAATCTCTCAGAACACAAACTCGCTCACACTTTGGAGACATCATCATCATCATCTCGGCCATGCATGGACCAAAAACTTCAAAATATCATCCGAAGACTGAGATGCAACGTGCCATAATAAACCTTACGTGTTTACTTAAAGTTGTCACTGTCAAAGTCTGACTGCCATAACTAATGCCGTCTGTTCAAATTTCAACTTTAAAACTAAGCCACATTCTTTGTCTCCATTATTACAGATAGCATTAGAAACATAAATATCAGTTTTCCAGGTGGATATCACTTGATAAAAAGCAAGGATTTCCAAATCCTCAAACTCGTTAGTTGGGCGCATTTCTCTATTGATGGTAACTCCATGAAAATGCAATATAAAGAAGCTGCTTTTAATAATTGAGCCTATAGTTAATAAAATCGCTGTAATACAAGAGTCATGTCTGGTAAATAATGGGTTAAAAACTAAGGAGAGAGTTTGAATGCATGGACAAATAACTGCCAATAAATCAACATGACAACTAAGTTTATGACATTTCACAACTTTCTCTCAGAAACTACTATTAACTGAAAAAGCTGGCCACTGTAATTTTCAGAGTCTCAATAATTCCCCGATAATCTCTAGTGCATAAGGTTTTGTAGAAGACATGTTTTGTAGAAGAAGAAGAAGAAGAAGAAGAAGAAGAAGAAGAAGGATATGCCAGAGACGAAAGAAGAAAAATGGCTAATAGTAAATATTGTAGTAGTAATAGTAGTAATACTACTACTACTAACAATACTAGTCATAATAATAATAATAATAATAATAATAATAATAATAATAATAATAATAATGGTATAAAAATAATAATAATATTAATGATGATGCTGGTGATAATAATAATATTATTAAAATAATAATAATAATAATAATAATAATAATAATAATAATAATA
>JAVSBU010000137.1:2476150-2489463 GCA_033118015.1 Loricariichthys derbyi | reverse complement strand
CAAGCTATCTCTGAATCTTTCTGGTACAAAGATCTTACCCATAGGACACTGTTTGGGAGGTGGTTGCTTAGTGTTGGTTTTCTGGATCTTGTCCATCACCTCCCAACATATTGGTGCCGCAAACAACTCCTGGCCCAGCACATTCTCAGCTTCAAGGTCGGGTTCCCTGTCTTCCTCAAAAACCCGCGATAAGGCATCGGCCTTGGTATTGCGTTCGCCTGGTCTGTAAGTGATAGAAAAGTTAAACCTGGCGAAAAACAGTGACCACCTAGCTTGTCGGGCGTTTAAGCGTTTCAGATTCTTTAGGTACTCTAGGTTTCTATGGTCCGTGATAACTACAAACGGGTGTTTGGCGCCCTCTAGCCAATGCCGCCATTCCTCAAAGGCCAGTTTAACTGCCAACAGCTCCTTGTCCCCGATGGCGTAATTCTGCTGTGCAGAGTTCATCTTTCGAGAGAAGAACGCCACCGGGTACAATTTGCTCGGGGAGCCCTTATTCTGTGACAATACAGCTCCCACACTGGTATTGGATGCATCCACCTCAACAACGAACGGGACCTCAGGGTTGGGGTGTTGCAAGATAGGCGCCGACGTGAATCTCCTTTTTAAGTCTTGAAAGGCTCCCTCAGCCTGGTCAGACCAAATTAGCCGCTTAGCCTTACCTCTCAGGGCATTGGTTAGGGGCGCCACTACCGAACTGTAATTCCTAATGAATCTTTGGTAGAAGTTCGTGAAGCCCAGGAACCTCTGCAGTTCCTTGATGGACTTGGGGGCGGGCCATTTTATGATGGCCTCGATCTTTCTATCATCCATCGATACGCCCTGTGTACTAATTATATACCCTAGGAAAGACGTGGTCTCGCGATGGAACTCGCACTTCTCCAATTGGGCGAATAGCTGGTGCTGCCTTAGCCGTGACAGCACCGAGCTTACATGCCTAACGTGAGTCTCCCTATTGGGCGAGTAGATCAAAATGTCATCTATGTAAGCGATCACACATTTGCCCAGGAAGTCTCGGAATATGTCATTCACGAAAGACTGAAAGACGGACGGGGCATTCTTAAGCCCAAATGGCATGACGCAGTATTCGTAAGGCCCCCTCGAAGTCGAGAATGCCGTCTTCCACTCATCCCCCTCCTTGATTCTGATCAAATTGTACGTGTTCCGTAGGTCCAATTTAGTGAAGATTTTGGCTTCCCTTAATTGCTCTTGCTCTAATGCAGCTGGAACCAGCGGCAGAGGGTAGGGATACGTCTTAGTTATTTCATTGAGCTTACGGTAGTCTATATAAGGCCTCAGGCCCCCATCCTTCTTTTTAACAAAAAAGAAGGATGCCGACGCGGGAGATACCGACCTACGGATAAACCCTAGTGCAAGCATTTCTTGAATATATTTCTCCATAAGCTGTTCCTCCTCCATGGTGAGGGGATAAACTTGTCCCCTAGGAGGAATTTGACCGTCGATCAGTTCGATGGCGCAGTCACTTACTCTATGAGGGGGTAGTTTTTCGGCTTTTCGCTTGGTAAAGACGTCGGAAAAGCTCCTATATTCCCGAGGGATAGCTACCTGTTTCTTATTATCGGAGTTAGCCATCGTGGTTTTGTTCAAATGTACCCGAGGTTTCACTAAACACTTCTGCTGACAGTAGGGTGACCAAGACTGAATGGATCCCTCAGCCCATGAAATATTAGGGTTATGTCTCTTAAGCCAGGGCAACCCCAGAATCAGGAAGTGATGCATGTCGTTGACCACGTATAACCTCACCTTCTCAGTGTGCAACGCACTTACGTTCATCTGGACGGGTAAGGTGATGTGGGTCAACTTTCCGTCTCCTATCGCAGCTCCGTCCACTGCGATTAACTTCCGTGGCTTCCTTAAGGCGCACGTGGCTAGTCCCAGCTGCTCTACCACCTTTCGGTGGATCAGGTTCCCCTCAGAGCCGGAATCTATCAGGGCTGGGAACACAAATGGATCTTTTTGGCAGAATAAAGTGACATTAATGGTGAACATTTTTTCCCCTGGTATATACCCACTTACCGCATTAGCGCGTGGAGTGAACTCCACACGCTTTCCCGTTGTTTTCGCAGCTGGCTCATGTGGATGGCCAGGGCGTCCGTTCGAGGCACGGAAAGGCCCACCACGGGACGAGCCGAGATAGGACCCCCGATGGGAGTCACGGGAGAAGCGGTTGGGGCACCTGCGGGCATAATGACCTGACGCCCCGCATTCGAAGCAAAAGTCTCACAGTAGGCGGTGACGTCTCTCTCTCTCACAGATGATCGACTGTAATCCGTTTCCATGTACTCCTCC
Source organism: Loricariichthys derbyi (assembly GCA_033118015.1). NCBI lineage: Eukaryota > Metazoa > Chordata > Actinopteri > Siluriformes > Loricariidae > Loricariichthys > Loricariichthys derbyi. The sequence continues at coordinate 2,487,153 of JAVSBU010000137.1, read as the reverse complement.
GGAACCCTCCCCGAAGGGACTCCGGGGACCTCGCTGGGAGGAGGCATTGTCTGCGCGGAACGCTGAACGGCGTGGTAGCCCGGAGCGGGTCTCGGGGCTGTCTGTTCTTCTCCAAACCTTAACTGGTCGAGCTCTATCGTTAATGAAATTAGGGGCTCTAGGGCCAAACCGGTGCCTTTGCATGCCAGCTCTGCACGTAACTCGGGCCACAAGCTGTTACAAAACATCACAATGAGAGCCGGCTCATTCCAGCCGCTTCCAGCGGCGATAGTGCGAAATAGCAATGTGTATTCTGCCGCTGATTGGTGCCCCTTGCGCAACTCAACCAATTGTTCGCCGTGATCGCGCCCCTCGTGAGGATGATCGAACACCAATTTAAATGCTTTAATAAAGTCCTCATATGTTTGTTTACCAATTACAGGCCATGCAGTCGTGGCCCAGTCCAAAGCCCGCCCGGTTAGCCGGGAGACCACAAACGAAATTTTAGCCACGTCGGTAGCAGTCGGCACATTAGAAAAGTAAATGGAGCACTGCAAGAGAAACCCGCGACAGGCTGTCGGCGACCCGTCAAATTTATTGGGTTTACTCACCGGAAAGGTGGCCCCCTCACTAGGGCTGGGTTCTGGAGCCGCTTCAGGTACAACACTGACTGTCTTGAAGCGCTCCGTGATTGCCTTGAGCGTTGCCTGAATTTCCAACAGTTGTGAACCTTGGTTCTGTTGCTGGGAGAGCATGGTGGAAATCGATGCGGCCACCTGATGCAGCTGGATGTGGTGTTCTCCCAGCAATCCGCCATGGTGAGCAATGGCATCTTCTAAAGCCTTTACCTCCGCCATCTCACGGGCGGCGAGGTATTCTGTAAGGTCGGGGTTAGATGGAGACGTACGCAGGGTAAAGGAAAGGGAAGAATACCAGTTTAATCCAATAATCATAGTACAGAAGCACAGTCTGAAGTCGTTACACAGAGATACAGCCAGATATGCAAACAAAGCCAAAGGGAGATCCAACAAAGCCAGAGGGAGATCCAACAACACACTAAACCGTAAACCATAGCCATAATCCAAAACCATGAAAACCAATCGATAGAATATACAATGCTCAGTAGCTCAACAAATGTAGGCAATACCTCGCGCCGGGCTGACGCACCCTAAGTCTATTTAAGCCATGTGCTAACGAGCCGCAGGTGGCTCTAATCTAAAATTCGGGCGATAGAGGGTGCGCCAGGCCCGGCTCCGGTTCAGATGCATCTTGGGAACTGCAGTCCATAGATTCAGGGAGCATGACAGCTCTTTTCCTACTGTTTTACAAGTGCTGTTAATTGTATTGCAATGCCACATCATATATTAAGGCAACATCAGTGGCACGATTATTATAGTTTGATAAACCCTTGCTCTCAATAAAGTTGAATTTGAAAGGCTCATTTAACCAGATGTTTAAAGGAACATTGAAGAAGCACTACACATTCCTGCTTTAGGCAAACTGGAGGTTATTCTCAGATTACACTTATACAATTAGGTGGTTAATCTGAGAAGTGCATTACATGGATTAAAGTAATTTGAGGCAATCTCTTTGTAAAGCTCTTTCATATTTCACTGTGAAGTGATTAGTCACTTTAAAGGTACAGTATGTGCCATTGAATAACCACAATACAATCTGCTAATATGTTGTTGATCAAAATGGCAGTTGACTGCACATTACAATATTAAGAGTATTTGTATGCTCCTCTAATGCAAATACAGGGTATAAATAAATAAATAAATAAATGGTATTTTCACAAGAAAACTCTGCAAATGATAATTAAATGCAGATATTGCGGAATAGCACTGCATGATATTTATTAAAAACTGATATTGCTTTTTTTTGCACCGATATATACTGCAATATTTTTAAAAATGTAGGTATTTTCACAAGATTTCAGCAGAAGTCAATAATATCAACATTTATATTAATCTCATGAGACCCTGCGTCCTCTTATGAGGACATCACAAACAACTTCCTGTACAAAGACAAAATTTAGTTTTTATACGTGTTAGGTCCTACTAATCCCAAATAGCTAGGAGAAATTAAAAAGTGCACACCAAGCAAAACATTATTATCTTTTTAAAGGAAGTATAGAAGATAAAATAAAACAAAACCAGTTTCTTTTGTGTGGACTGCAGTTTATGTTTACAGTAATCATCATGTCATGTCTGATTTACATGTTTTGTTGCATTGAAAAATGAATTACGGATAAGATTTTTAACAGTATAATTTATGATTCATAATGTAAATTTCTTGTAAATAGAGAACGTTTGAATTATAGGCTTTAATATCAGTATCAGCCACAACAATGGACAATGGAGAATTAGTTATTGTATCGGTCCAAGAAATTCAATATCGGTGTGTCCCTAAAAATATGCAAACAAAACAAGCATGACAATATTTATGGCCTTTCTAATTTACTAACTGCAACATCTGTTAAAATAAATATTTTTTTCAACTATAATATGTTATAAATATTAAAATATGCATTGGGTGTAGATTAAAAAAAATGATAAAGTTTTTTGCATAATGAGAAACTCAGGGATAAACTGTATCACATTCAGTTTGTTTCTGTAACTGGTGTAACCAATCATCAACAGTACTGCTGGCTTATTTTCTTTTGTTGCCAAATGTGAGAAGGAAAAAATAGATCTTAGGCTTCTTTAAAATCGCACATATTGAAGTGTATAATGTAATTACTAGTCCTCTTTTGCAGCTTGTATAATAGCTCTTATTTGGCAATCGAATAGTAAAACTCATCATGATGTAGGTACTTCTAAAGTCAAGATCTTTACTGATGTGACGTTTCTGTTATTTTGCACATGTGTATAGACTCATTAAAATCCATATTGTACTGCACAGAAAAACTTCAGCTCTTGCACAAAGAGAATAACATGTCATATTGTGCAAGGCATGACCTGTCAAGATAATGATATAGACTTGGATCAAAGGCAGGTTTCATTAAATACGCTCACTTTTGGGATTCTACAGCAAAAACACATCATCCTAGTAAGTGATATTCTGGAAGCACTATTGTAAAATGATCATTTAAAGTAATTAGTCTGACATTTGTTAAGGTATGTTTGCATCCTTGCCTTGATTTTATTTGGCACTATTCTTCATAGAGACAGTTTATCTGATTGGCTTTGAGCACTGTCTGGCTCTTACAAGCTTATCAAATATCTTAACGTCTCCCTTCAGCAACTACATATAAATGACTATGCTTCATCAGTTCCATGCAAACCTGCAAGACAAAAGGATGATATCCCATAAGTTTGTTGTTTCCACTGGCCCAAAAACTGAATGAATGCTACTACGGCAGCTGCCTCTGGTGTAGCAGATGAACTGGAGTTTGCAGGGTTCACTTCTCATGGCACATTCCTCTGCAAAGTGGCTTTTGTTTGAGGAAAGAATCTACCGCAGTAAGGGTCACGCGGGATGCAGTGTGAATGAGGCGTGCTGCTGACAGGTGAGAAAAGATGAGGATGAATGTCACTGAAAGTGAAAAGGCCACTGAATCTGCTAGCATTGACAGCATGCTCTGTTTTCTGCATGGTGGGTTTGACCAGATTTCACTCCTGAAGGTCTCTTATCAGATAGTTCTGCCTTACTGAGTTTTTATATAGTGGTAAATGTCAGCGGACACAGTAAATGGCATGTCCAACACATTGACACACTTCTGTTCATTTCTTCTTAAGCACTTTTAGAAAACTGTAACTGTCCGGGGGGCAATCACTTGTCACTTGGATATTGCCATAAGGATATGTCTTGTATCTTTAGTAGGCTATGTGTCTTGCAATTGTGGGTAGAGACTATTTAAATTTTATCAAAAATAAGGTTATTATGTATGTGCATTCCTGAAACATTTACATTGGTGATATTTTTAAACTGAAGGCTATTCAAAAGTAGATTAACAGCTACGTACTACTCACCGAAGAGGAAATAAGATGTATGCAGATGCTTTGAACAAAAATTAATCTGTAGACTTTAAACATTTGTCTGAAGTAGTATTCAATCCCCTGTAGATTTTGCTAATGCAAGAAGATGCAAATAAGTTACAGCCTCGAACAGAGACCACTGGGGTGGAGTATGTTACTTATGGTATTTATTGAAACCAATGTGCCCACCAGCATGAGATCTTCCAGGAGCTCCTGATTGTCCTTGGGTCACTCTTGACCGTTCGGACAAGTCTGGCCTTGGCATGAGAGGAAACTTTGAAAGGCTGTCCAGGCCGTGGAAGGTTAACAGTAATTCCATAAGCCTTCCACTTCTGAATGATGCTTCCAACAGTGGAGACAGGTAGGCTCAAGTACTTGGAAAGGGTTTTGTACACCTTGCCAGCCTTGTGACCCTCCATGACTTTGTCTGTGATGGCCTTCGAATGCTCCTTAGCCTTAACTATGTTGACAATGTTTGAGTGCTGTTCACTTGTTTGGGGAGGGGTTTTTATAGCCATAAAAATGCAGGAAAAAAACATCATTAATCCAAGCATGTGAAGCTCACTGTTCTTAATACCTCAATTACTTCGTATTACTTGAGGTAACCAAACAGAATTTGGTGATGTGAGGGGTTGAATAATAATTGACCTTCTGGTAATCTTAGCAAATTAGTAAAAAATAAAAACAGAGAAATAACATTTTTCTTTAGCTGCAGTGCATTTAACATATCCAGGTCCATCTACAGTCCAAATTTCACAATGCTAAGTTAACTCCAAATGGGTAAACCTGCAAAATCTACAGGGGTTGAATACTACTTGAAGGCACTGTATATAGACAGATATGATAGATATTATATAGCATAGATCTAGATGTCATAAATAATTTAGAAACATTGCTTCAACGGTGGCTAAGTGACTAAATTTACAGTTGGTTATTTATGTAATATTTCTTATAAATTGACTTATAATACAGTTAATACAGTGTGCATTACAGATACTGGATATTCAGCCATCTAAGCTTTAATATAGAAATCTAGGCCTATTGCGCTTTTTTTTTTTTGAAAGGCTAATTACTGAGATCAAATTGTACTTGGCCTCAGAAACATCTGGCAAGTGAGGAACATGGTCCTAATTTTTTTTTTTTTTTTCACATATTGTCATTATTCCTGGTTCATAAAACTTGTAAAACTTGTTTTGAACTGTAAGCTACATATATCCAAGGAACAACAAGGTTTTATGCCTCCTTAGTGTATGGTGTACAGTCTTATGAAATTACATGCTGTTGATATTCTTATTGACACAACACAATCTCTCTGGGAAACAGAATAGACAATAAGTCGCAAAGTGAGTAATTCTCACATTTCTGCAAATATTTTATTATATCTTTTCATGGGATAAAACTATAGATATAAAACTTGAATATAACTTAAAGTAGTCAGTGTACAGCCTGTATAACACTATAGATTTAATGTCTGAAAACAACTGAACACACAGCCATTAATGAGTAAACAGGTGGCAGCAAAAGTGAATACACCCCCGAGTGAAAATGTCCAAATTGTCCCCAATTGTGCAGAGTTGTTTCATTGTCCCTCCCTTGTGTCATGAGACTTGTTAAAATTAGACGGTTCCAGGTGTGAATGGGGAGCAGTCTGGTTAAATATGGTTTATTTGCGTACAATTCTCTCATATTGGCCACTGGATATTCAACATGGCAAAGACCTTTCTGAGGATGTGAGAAGAATTGCTGCACAAAGATGGGCTAGATTGCTAACACCCTGAAAGTGAGCCAAAGCATAGTGGTCAAGGTCATACAGCAGTTTTCTAGGACAGGTTCCACTCAGAACAGGTCTTGCAAGGATCAACCAAATACGTTGAGTCCACATGTTCAGCATCATATCTAGAGGTTGGTTTAAATAAATAGATGCATGAGTGTTGCCAGCATTGCTGCAGAGGTTGTAGAAGTGGCAGATCAGCTTGTCAGTGCCCAGACTATACGATCCACACTATATCAAATTGGTCTGCATGACCATCATCCCAGAGTGGCAGTTTTGCAGCATGATAACGACTCCAAACAAACTCTAAGATGACAGCTGCCTTACTGGGGAAAGTAAAGTTCAATTTGATATACTGGTCAAGTATGTCTCCAGACCTAAACCCAATTGAGCACCTGTGGGGCATCCTCTAGCGAAAAGTGGAGTGCAAGATGTCTAACATCCACCAGATGTTTGATGTCATTATGTGGAAGAGGATTCTAGTAGCAAACTTTGCAGCTATGGTGAATTCCATGAATAAGAAGGTTAAGGCAGTGCTAGTTGGGCACAATTTGGACATGTTCACCATGAGATGTATCGCCAGCTATTTAGACATTAACGGCTGTGTGTTGAGTTATTTTCAGAAGACAATAAACCTATACTGCTATACAAGCTGTACACTGACTATTTTAAATTATATCCAAGTCTTATTTCTATAGTGTTGTCTGTAACGAAGAGGCTGTGTTCAGCTTTAACAGCCTCTTTCGTGGGATCTAAGGCGGCTGTGCTGCCGTTTGTAAGTGCCATCTAGCGGCACGGCGTTGTATCACGCCCTAAATTAGTTTCACCTATTACTCCTTATAAAAGGCAGGCTCAGAGGCTTGAGCTCTGAGCGGCATTTTGGCGTTCCAGCCCTTCATGTGAGGATCCCACTCCACTCAGAGCTCCAAGTCTGGCTTCTGCCTTTTGAGCAGCGTGATGCAGCGAGGTTAGTCACCTCTAGCCATGGAGTACAGGAGATGCTCCCTGGTGAGGACCACGCCGGCAGCGAAGGATCCCGGGGTGGACCAGCCTGGCGCCAGCCCTTGGCAGTGGTTCCCATAGAGTGGGTCTGCCTGTAGGCCTGGGGGTATTGGTCTTCTCCTGTTTTGCTCCTGCCACCGAGGGACGTGTCCTCCATAGGGTCCAGTGCGCCCTAACTTCCGTGGATCCCAGACGGTCAGCCAGCATGGCTGCCTTTTGTTGGTTTTGTCCTTGGTTCTGGTTTGCTTATGTTTATTTAATAAATACTGTATATTTTTTTATTTTATGCTGTCTGCACTTGGGTCTTTATTTCATTTAAATCCCTGCTTCGCGTGACACAGTGAAAGTTCTGGGATTTGATCAGCTCAACCTTAATATCAATAATCTAGTATTTTAACCACCCCATGACTTAATTAACTAAGGTTTAAGTGTTAATTAAATATTAGATGTAGAGATGTTTCTGTTGTATGCCTGACTGATGAAATGAGAAATGGCTTAGTTTGACATGAATCTACTCTATCTGACATGCATATTCAGTTCACTTGGGGAAAATGTTAACGTTAAAAGTTGAAGTTCATCTTGTAGGTTTCACAGCAGCTCTGCTATAGTGGTTGCTCTGGTATCAGTAACTCCAGTACATGCCTATGTTCTCAATCAATTTGATTGCACACTCTGTATTATTTCACTCAATGCTAATACTCACTATGCACAAACACAGTCCCTGTAGACAGACTGCATGTTGAAAAGGGTTTTGTGGTAATAGACGTTGTCTTTATTGACTTGTGTGTGTGAGTAAGTTTCCCACACCAATCTCCTATTCGGAGGGTAATATTCTGATTAAGGGAGAACAATAGAAATGTGCTTGTAGATGAGAGACTGAATGCATTTATCCTAAATTCTGGGAGATATTTATGAATGTTTGCTTGAAACCGATTAATTACTGTGTGATTTTTATTTCTTTATCCTTTTAATGTTTCAGTTTGAAATTAAATTTATAACCTAAAACTCTAAGCTGACACCAATTTAGACAGAAGTAATGTGTAACCATCAGAATTTTATTTGAAAAATAGTTTATTAGCATTTATAAGAGCTTGCTTTTGTTACAAAAAAAAATGTATTTAAACAAAGTATGATTAAGTAGAATGTGTTAACATGCACACACAATGGGGTGTATTCTTCATCAAATACTTTTCTTAATCCATGTGTAAGTTACACTGTGCTCCATTTGAATGAACATATTCTCCAAATTATCTGGAAATACAAGACGAATGCCTAAATCTGATTTGTATACAATAGTACTCCACTGGAGTCAACTCTAAATAAATATACAGATATTATTTAAAAAATGTATAAACCATTTGCTTTAGCAAAAGTTAAAAACATGTTTTACACATCACATATTAATCTAACTAATAAGGTCAGTAATAAGATATAATTAAAGCCCTTGAATTTACATAAGACATAATACAGTTGCTTATATCTAGCTTCTGTCAATCAATATGATGACAAATACACAATTTGGAAATTAATATTTCCTACTTTAGTGAGGCATGTGAACATCACCTTTCCTCAGGTTTAGTCAGCCTTTGATGTTTTACCAGGGCCTCCACACAGGCCTGTCAGACTGCTGTTGAGCAGCATTTCTATGCTTGGATCTTGGTACAGAAGCAATGCAGCTAAGATCTGTGGTAGAACACTGGTGTTGCTGGATAACCTTTATCTCCTGAGCACATTGTCCTTTTCTGGACTGGATGTCAAGGAAGTGCAGAGACTCTCTCCAGCAATGAGAGTAGCCTTGGCTGTAGTCTCTCTGTGCCAGTGCTGATGGAAGCCTCTGCTGCTCCTTCAGGAAGCTGACAGTCATCTCCAGAATGTCAGCTTTCTCCAGCCTTGTGCTCGGGTCTTGGCTGTGAAGCTCTTTCTCTAGTAGCTTCTTCAGTTGGTCAATGCAATTGTTGATACGGTCTCTGCGCATCTTTTCGACAATTGGCTTTCTTAACTTTAAACAAATAAGAAGTGAATTGGTTAGAACTTGTATGTATTTCTTAAACAACCATAAAAAGAGAAAATACAGTGTAAAGTTTATTAAACCTTAAACAAAAACCTACCTTAAGTTTGTCCTTATCGCTGAATCTTTGGTGCTCAAAGCTAGAGACAATAGTTGGATGTGGAGCCATGAGCTCTGTCTTAGAATGTGGTACTCCTGAGTCGCTGAGTTTGGGTTCGGGCCTCTGTGAAGGACAGTGTCCTGTCTTTATAGGCAGGCATTTCCATTACAAAGCCAAGTGGCTTGTGTTGGATTACTTTTCCCACACTCTGAGACCAGAGGGCTGGCTCATCACAACAATAGGATATGTTCATTTTATGGTTAACTGGCTGCTTGGCTTCTGCCAGGTGAAAGTTTCCCATGGTATCAGCAGCATGGCACTTTTATTATATGAGATCCTTTTCTTAAGTTCTGGGAAAGTTTCAGGACAGTAGTTATCTAGCCATTGTGCTTTATATGTTTATACTGGATACTTTTGAAATGACCACCTCCATGTTTCTTACTAATAATGAAAATCTTGACTCATTAGAGATATATAAAACAATAATTTGAATGATGTGACTGTCTTTTGTAGCTCTTGATTTAATGCTGAGCTGATTATAATATATTCATCATGGTATCACCTACTGCTTGCACTTTTTACTTTCATTCCAACAACCAATTTACTACACAGTTACTCTTTATATATCTTGGAACTTCACACACTGGATGGCCAAAAAAATCACCACCTGTGGGGGCAGTGCTATGATCTGGGGCTGCTGCAGTTAGTTGGGTTTAGGTTCAGCAACATTATGACCCCAAAGAATGAGGTCCGCTGATACCTGAATTTACTGAACGACCAGTTTATTCCATCAATGGATTTTTTCATCCCTGATGGCACAGGTATATTCAAAGATGACAATGCCGGGATTCATCAGGCTCAAGAGAGGTTTGGAGAGCATGAGACACCCCACATGGATTGACCACCACAGAGTCCAGATCTGAACCCCATTGTGAATCTTTTGGATGTGCTGTAGAACACTTTGCGCAGTGATCCAAATCTCCCATCATCAATAAGAATAAAAATATAATTTGGGGAAAAATTAATGCAACTCTTGTCATGATATGGGGGGCGAGGTGGAAAAGGAGGACCCAAACGCAGACAGCTTCATGAATAAGGGTAGGCTTTATTTAACGTAAATAAGGAAACTAAAAGGAACGGAAGCAAAGTAACAAAGAAAAGCCTAAAAATGAAACCAAAAATGCCAAAATGGCAAACCCCTAATGGCCAACAGGGCTAGGGCACATGACGATGACTTAGGAGACGTCCAAGATGAAATGGACCCGGTTTTACAGCCGGCGGTCCGGTCCAGCCAACCACACCTATATGGAGCCTGTTTTTACAGCTGGATGTCCCAAACCAGCCAACCACTGGGACGAAGGGGGAGACCCAAATGAAGTCTGGCAGGGACAGGCCCTGAGCAATGACCTGCCTGCGGCAGCAGCGAACATGTGGTATCCCTAAGTGTACCCTTGAGGTCTGGCGCTGCCTGGATGACCATGAGGATGCAGGGGGTGCCAGGGGGTCCGTGCGGTACTGAGGTACAACTGTCCCTACATTATCGTGCTTAACCCTGTCGGTACCACAGGTCTCCTGACCTTACTCCACCCTCCGTCCACGAAGGAAAGATGGTACCTTCGTCCTTCACCTTCTCTGGCACAAAGAGTGAGACTGGTGCATGCACCCACATGTGCGACCCGCAATTACGAGCATAAGTGCGGGATATATGCACCAGCCTCAGGACATGCTTAGCTTGTAGAGATAGAAACCACACGTCAACTAAAACTCTGTCAAAAAAACTCCCTATATCGGTTGCACGAGCCACCGCAAATCAAAATGATCGCTGGGCTGACAGATGTTACAAACGCGGCTTACCTTTGACGATGGCCCAGCGAAGAATGTTCTGCGCGGCTCGCTTTTAAAGCGCCGGTCACAGCGGAATCCAATCTGCAAGGCTGATGGTAATGGTGTCTGCAGTGCCGATGGGTTCAGTCATGACACCAGGCCAGTTACACCAGACTGCCGGTGGTAAACAAACGCACATCTGGCGTGAGTGCGTGCGTGAGTGAGTGAGTAATCTGATATTTCCAGTAGGGGTGTCCCGATCCGATATTGATATCGGATATCGGTCCGATATCATCCAAAAAACGAGAATCGGATTAGTATCGGTCTGCATCTAAAATC
>JAVSBU010000137.1:2433241-2447669 GCA_033118015.1 Loricariichthys derbyi | reverse complement strand
CCATAACTGCAATGCTTTGTTGTGACCATTTCTAAGCAGTTTTGATGACGAGTTTCGGACGCAAAAAAAGCCCTCGCGTTTGTCCGAGGAACCTTACTTTCATGCGCATGCACATTTGAGCATGCTATTTTTAGAAAAATACGTCATTCGGACTCAACCCTATTGGTTACACTGCTCCTCACCTCTGGAAGTCACTCCCTTCTAATCTTTGGTCCTCTTCTTCTCTTTCTGATTTTAACCCATAAGGGCCCACAGTGACATATATGTCACAAACATATCCTGGATACAATCATATAACCACTTGCGAATTTGTGGTCATGTGACCACCTTTAGAAAAAGGTCTCTAATACCATAACTTTCCTTTAAGGTGAACTGGGTCTGGGTTCTTAATGGGTTAAGGTTCTTCTTAAAACATATCTGTTTTCTTCTTATTTCTCTTAGTTTAATATACTTTCTGTAAAGAGACATTGGGCATTGCTAAAGAAAGGTGCTATATAAATCATTAATATTATTAAACCACAAACTTGCAAGGCCATACTACACCCCCCAAAATGAAAATAGTAAAACAAGTGGTATAATCACAGAGTTATTGCCTTGAATACAAGAATTAAAAAACTGAGAAGCAGGCAGATAGTAAAAGATACTACTCATGTACTTTGATTCAGACCTGAACAGCACTGACAAGTACTATAAAAATCTCCCTTGATGGAAATAAATTAGGTAAGGTGTTTAAATACACCCATCATGTGACTGTATTTTGATCATCCACTTGGAGAAAAATAAAAGAACCTAATTATAATCCTAATATCAGCAAAATGAGTTTGCATATCTTTGTAGATTTCACCGTAATAATACATAAATGAAGCCCAAAATTAGAAAATGTCCACTGAATTTGTATACTATAAACATGAACTACTCACCATTAATGTCAAGAAACAGGTGTGATGAAATTTTATGAGAAATTTGGTAGGGCTAATAATAAACACACTGCCTGTCTGGGACTAAAATAAAGTGAAGCACAAAGCAAAGAAAACAGAGCTTTGTTAGAGCCGGAAGCTCACTGCAATTCTTTACTGAATATCTGCTGGAATTTAACAGGAAATTAAAAAACTACTGTCAAGCAATACAGCCAGATGCTAGATTGCTCTACTAGAGGTAGATCCAGTGCCAGTCATGGTGTATTGTTATGTAGACATGGCTTTGCTTGCTGACTAATTCAACCACAGTAAAGCTTGGTTGAGAAGAGTGTTTTTAAACAGGTGGGAGGGGCAAATTGGCCCTATATTAGACCCACACCTCCAAGCTTTAGCTGTTATGTCTTACAATGCTTGTGAGCAATCTGAAAATATGTGATGGCTACGACAATGTACAGTAAAAACCATTTGGACAATTCGGTTATCCTACTCAAACAGGAACAAACAATGTGTAGAGAATGTAGTTAGACATGAAAAGGAAATAGTTTGACGTAACAGAGGCCTGCTTTATAGATGACAGTAATGCACTTGATAAGGACAAGGGACACTTGAAAGGCAGTTTCAGACTTTCTCAGATGGGCCTGAAAAGGAGTGCGGAATAAGAAAAGCCCCCAAGAGAGTGCCTGGCAACCTGCCAGAGGGAAAAATACTAATGAGCTGCCTGGGAATGAAGCCACTCTTACTGTCAATGTCAAAGCGAATAAAGAACACAATCGCACATGCAGCAGCATGTCACATCGACAGATACTGCAATGAGGTCCAATATAAAAGTTTCCTCATCTTCAAGCTAATAAAAATACCTTCATAAACTGAACAAAAAACACGTGGCATATGCAATAAACACTTCGGTAATTTTCAGCAGATAGCAGTGGCATTCTTGGTTAAAGACAAAATTGTAAAATTATAAGTGGATGACTAACTTAAAAAAATCATTTTTACACAGGTATACATGATTTTCACTAGAGAATAAATATGACCAAATCGTTCCTCAAGCTCACCACATGGGTTTTCAAAGGATTTTAGGTCCAGGGACTGGGACAAGCTTACATGCTTGTTAATCATTTTTCCCCTTATCTGAGCATAAATTATCCAGTGATTTGTAATTAGATCATTTAAATTTTTCAGATTAACAGTTGCTAAAAGTTTGTTGCCACAGTGGTGAAATCTAAGCAAGATTTGGAGACCCCAAAATCCTTCAGTTCTCTGATCTTTTGAAGACAACTTTGCTTCTCTAACCATCGTCCTGACTTCAACTTGGGGCAAAATACACAAGTAAGCTTTTCAGGTGGTTTCATAACAGCCCGGGTGGAGTTAAACTTCACTTCTCGTTTTATGTGTCTAATTTTATAATCCTCCTTTTATTGATGAAAGACTGAAGGAATTTGACTTCTGTCTCTCCTCATATTTATACCACATTGAAACAGGAAGTCCACCACTTTGGAATTAAAGAAATTGCTTTATGGGAAACATTACTACATTCTGTACCAAATGAACATCTGTATGAGCCGTGCTTAAACGACCACATTTTCAGTTCATGAAAGCAAAATTTCAATGTACCAGTTTTAACTGGGCTGACCAATGAGCTATTCAGTTTGTCCAATGAAAGCCAGCGTTTTGGAAATCTGTTTATATCTGTTAAACGAGATTACCTGTTATCAGTAACACTTTGGCAGTGCTTACTACTGTCAACCAACAGCTCCAGAGCCAGGAGTTCAAGTACCAGCTCATCTGCTGTCTGTGTGGATTTTGCATGTTCCTCTGTGGGTTTCTGTCCACATTCCAAAAACATGCTTTATGACAGTTGGTGTCTCTGAAGTGTCCCAGAGTGAGATCATATGTCTGTGTTCTGCTATTGACTGGCACCCTGTCTAGATGCTATGCCCCATTGCACCCTGTGCTGCCAGTAAGGCCCGAGCCCCATAACCATAAATTGGGCATGGAAAGTGAGTGGGTATTGCCTGGTGTAGGTATCTACAACTTTTAATGCCCCATCACGCTGTACATATAGGCCATGGAAGCAACTTATTTTAGTTACAGTGGGATGAAACTCATTTATAGGGTTTGGACCTTTGGAAACAAAAATGGGAGTGTGATTCATGTACAGTACTTGGATGTGGGAAAGGCAAATAAATAGCGCTCCTTCAGAACACGGCTTGGCCTATAAAAACAGTGTAGTTAATGCAAAATGAGGAAGGATAATGGCTTGAGAGAAACGCACTATCATTTTCTTATTGATGGCTTTTCACAAAGCAAATCACCTCTGATTTGTTTAGTCTTTATTGACCAATGAGAAAGCACAGAGGTCAGGCACAGAGGCCCGTCGGGGGCGGGCTGAGAGGAGATTGGCAGATCGTTTGTCCAATCCTGGACGAGTTAGCCCGCCGAAACCTCACGCGCTACGTCACGGTAGATAATAAATCTCTCCGCCTCCATCTCAGCGCCCGAGAGCTTCCCCACACAAAAGCAAAATGTCCGCCATGTTCAGAGGCTGCGCTGCTCCGCGTCTGCGGGTATTTTAACATAAAATAGCCGTTTTCGTCACCGGGGAGCCGCCTGACCCGAATCTACGAACCAAGGGGACAGTAGAGTCTCACTGTCAAGAACAAAAACCTACGCTTTAACCACAAACAAACAATTGAGCAGCAGTTATTTACCTTTACTCCGTATGGCGGATCGTCAAATGTTACTAGCATGTACCTGTCGCCTCTACTAGCCGGGTCTCGAGCACGCAGCTGTTAAAGAAAACCAAACAATAAGCATTAATCTCGACTTGATCCTACCACAGGGATCCTTAACTGCCACAGGGTACAACAGTAAGCGGTAAAAGTCGGGGTAAAATTATTCTTTACCTTCATAAAGATCTCAACCGCGCCTTTAGCAATGTCCAGATACGTCGTACCCAAATAAGTGCGCTGATTCATAGAAGCGGACGTGTCTATCAGGAAAAGTAAAATAGGCATTTTTTTAAATGTATAGATAGAGAGCTAAATGTTTACTAAAATCCCTATGAACAGCACATGACCGGCCTGGGCATGCATATATGGTGTGTTATATTTTGTTAGAATCAGACCCCCCTCAAAAAGAGGGTCGCACCGCCACCCTTCGCCTGACTCTCTATCTGTCTTTTCTGAACTGTGCAGGAGCTCGCGCTCACACAACTTCTCTTCCGAATCGAGCGTTACGCCTTCGCTCCGCCCCTACCTCGCCATTGGCTGAGGCGACCCCGTTGTGGCCACACCCACCGCGTTATTAATATGTAATAAAGGTGTCTGGGCTTCTCACCCGCCTTGCATTTCTCCTTCCTGAGAAGTGCGGAGATGACGATGAGCTGTACAGACAGACAGACAGACAGACAGACAGACATGCCATGCCATTGCAGCCCACGTGTGTGCATCTGCTTTGTAATTCAAGCATGAACCATTATCTTACCCCCACACAATATTTGCCCTGCTTCTAATGAGTATTTGATGGTAATTGCACTTCAATCTAGTCTTCTCTTGTGCTCAGTGCGATCAGAGAAAAGCGCCATGTTAACGTTTCCACACGGCGTTGTGGCACCGATCAAGTGCAGTTTAGTCAGTCCATATTAAGACTCAGATCATGTGCTCTCTTGTGTAAAATCCACGATGCGTTCACGTCGTGTCCGATGACACTTATTTACTTACACGATCGTGACTTTTAAACTTGATATCCTTGCCTTAAGCATGGACGGCAGCATGTAGGGAAAGGCAAAGGACGTTATTAGTAGCGTGTGATATTCTGGAGGGCTTGTGTGCGTGTGCTCTGTTGACAGTAAACTGCATGGCAAAAGAATATCCACGTCGCATTTTTCTTTCCCATAAGCTTAAAGTAACAGTTCAGGAAGCTCCACCCGCATGGTGACACAGTTCAAGTTAACTCTACCATATACTGTATTAAAATGCTAATCTTCTGTACAGCAATCTATAAAACACCAGGCTTACAGCACTGCGCACTATACACATTATTTAGCGTCTGTAGATTAATTCATTCATAGTGCTTAATCTCACGAGGCTCACGTTGACTTAACGTGGCTCAAACTTTCCAGATAACATAAAGTCTCGGGCCGAACTCGGATTGGGCCCTGCACGCTGGAATCGGACCGGATCTGCCTTAAACTCACAGAGCTGTGACGGTCCGAGTGAGAGTTTACGAATCCGGGCCGATTCTTTCATACACTGGGCAATCACATAAATAAACAGCCTATTACACGTGTCTGGAAAGCTAATTATTAATGTTCATTTTATTATATACCATTTAAGATCTACATTTTTGTGGTAAAGCTTAATTTGACGACTTTATGTTACGTCAGTTACAGTCGTACAAACCGGTCTGAATTACGCATGCGTACCAGAACAGACCGGAAGTGAGCTTTGAAGCTTCTGAGACAGCCTATTCGACTGGGTGAGTTTTGGCTTGTTATGGTTTATTCATACGCTGAAGTATAAGTATTTAGCAAAATATATAAAATATCCATAGCGAGTGTCAGACAGTGGTAATGTTGAATGGTTTTTCTGTTCTGACAAACCGCGTTGTGGACAGAAGTAAGCTAGCAATAGGTACGCTAGCTGGAGTTAGTGTTGCTATGCTAGCTAAATATAGCGTTGCTATGCTATAGAATAACAAGCTATTGGTTATTGAAGACTCATTTAAATTCTTACACTATCAGAAATGTGATCTTAAGTGTTATTCAATCGCTGTTTGGAAGGAATAGTGCAGTGATAAAGTATGATTCATTTTACTGACTTGTTTGTTTTCCAAAAACCGTAAGCATAATGTCCGACTCATTTGCCGATTCAATTATTAGCTGAATTAATTGACTTTTGATTTTGTTCTTATTGTAATCGAGTTGTAACTGCGTTAAATTATTTTGTAATATTAAATTACACTGTAAACGATATTAAAAGTTGAGAAAAAGCTATGGTATGTCTGGTAATATCGATATTTTATTTCCAGTTTAAAAGCCAAATAAATTCTCGGTCTTAAATTTGAGGATGTCTACAGCCACCCTGTATGAAGTTTATATGCATGCATGTGTGTCCATTTCCATTAATATTTATAATATTTAGCATACGCCCTTATCCAGAGCGACTTACAATTGATTTAATCTTACAATCTAAGCAATTGTGGGTTAAGGGTCTTGCTCAAGGACCCAACCCGCAGCTTGTCAGAGGTGGAATTTGAACCCTGAACCGTCTGGTCCATAGTAAGTAAGTAAATTTATTTATAAAGCGCTCTTAAAACAACTTACGTTAACCAGAGTGCTGTATAGCAAACAGTCATAAAACATATAACAATACATAGACATATTACAAATTAAATCAAATAAAATCCACTAAAAGACCATAGACCTGTTAGGCTATCACAGTCCACTTAGGTCTATTTTCCAGGTCAATATGTATTTATTTATTATTAGTTTCTTCTCTGCGTCTGTGTAAGCTTATTTTGGGTGCTCTGGTTTCCTCTCACAATCACAAGACAATATATCAGGTTAATTGATTACTCCAAATTGCCAAGATGAATTGAGTGTATACATATGACTTGTGTTGTTTGCGTTTGTTCTTAAAAGGGTCATTGATGCTGAAATTGTGTTAAATACATCCATTTAAATATGCTTTCATTCCATAGATCCTGTCAGCATCCACATGCAAGAGATGTAACTGACAGAAATCCAGAAGTATGTAGCAAGTTGGTTACAGCTTGCTCCAAGACAAAGATTGTGGACGGAAAGAAAGAAGCAAAGTGTACTGAGTGGATCACATTGTTTGTGAACAAATAAATTATTGTTATAGTATAACAGGTGTTGCCAAGTGGTTGCTTGCATACACGATGTGGTTGTTTGATATGTTGTTATTTAATTTATATTCTTCTCTGTTTTCCTTATTATTCTGCTGGATTTTACACTATAGCAACCACTTAGAAACAAAATAGTAAACACCTAGCAACCACTTAGCAACACTATAGCATCCCTCTGGGATGCCAAAGCTGATAATTACACACACAGTAAAACTCACTTTGTCATTATACACACTTAAGCTCTCTGTTACACACACTTAAACTTTCTCTCTACCATTACACAAATAGTAAAACTCAATCTGTCATTATGCACAATACACATTTTTCCTGGTTCTTGTGTTCAGTACTTGTATTCTAAAGGATAAAATTTTACTGCTGTTGAAATTCTTGTAGGACCACAAATTAAGTTTTCATTCATCACTTAACAACACAGAGGAATAATTTGCACCAATTAGTCATAACATTGTGAGCACCTCCTCATTAGTACACTCCTTGTGCATTTCATCTCCATTTATGGTACAGATGCACTTTTAGTTCTGCAATTAGGGACCATCTGTAGAGTCCATCTGTAGGTCTGCATACATGGTTAACTTTCCTTCACCTTGAACCCCCCACAGGACCACAAGAGATCAGCAACTAGTAGGCTGGTGGATGATTCTCAGCACTGCAGTGACATTGATGTGGTGGTGATCTGTTAGTGTGTGTTGATACGAGTTTATCAGACACAGCAGTACTGCTGGAGTTTTTAAGCATTGTGTTCACTTTGTCCACTTGATTAGAGACATTCACCTTATTGCGCCACTTTGTAGATGTAAAGTCAGAGACAGGAGCTCATCTGTTGTTGTACAGTTTGTGATCCTCTAATCATTCATCAGTGACCAGTGACTTCTCAGACCAGTTCTCAATCCCAGATATAACACTGTGGTGTTGTTGATTCTTGAGTTTTTAAACACCGTACAATCTCATGGATTACAACTGGCTTGAGGATAGTCAGGCAACGAAAAATTTCCACTTACCAGCATCCTGTGAGCGCTGAAGAAGGATTAGAGGATCATTAAAACTGTGCAATATCAGATGAGCTACTGTCTCTAACATTACATCTACAAGGTGGAGCAATAAGGTGAATATCTCTAATAAAGTGGACAAATAGTGAACACCATGCTTAAAAACTCCAGCAGCACTGCTTTATCTGAAACTCATCTGAAACTGAGAGCAACACACTAACAGACCACCACATCAGTGTCACTGCAGTGTTGAGAATGATCCATCTGATAGTTACTGTACTTAATAGTACCTGATCTGTGGGGGTCCTGACCACTAAAGAACAGGGTGAAAGGAGGCTAGCAAATTATGCAAAGCAATAGCTGGACTACAGTCTCTAATTGTAGAACTACAAAGTGCACCTGTATGGTAAGTGGAGCTGATAAATTAGACAGGGAGTGTAGAAACAAGGAGGTGGTCATAATTTTATGGCTAATTGGTGTAGTTTTAATTTTTAAGGAATGTGACAAGTCTAGGATCTGCATTTTTATTCTTGAAAATGTAATCTTTAATTTTGCTACACCAGCGGTTTCCAAATTGCAGGCTGCAGAGTATATCGGGGGCACCAATATCACTAGTGTGTTTAAGTTAAATATATGAATATGAGTATAATTTACTCTAAGAAATGACATTTTGAATGGTTGTAAGACACTGAATTGTTCAAAATGTCCTCCCTCTGCAGGAGGGGACACTTTATATGCTTTTATATACACTCTGCCTGGCTAAAAAAAAAAAAAGGTCACACTCAGTAATATTCAATTAGACCACTTTTAGCTTTGAGTATGGCACACATTCGCTGTGACATCGTTTCCACAAGCTTCTGCAATATTACATTTATTTCTGTCCAGATTTGTGTTTCTTTTCACTAAAGATCTTGTATTGATGATGGAGATTTGGACCCACTGCCCAGCGTCTTCTCCATCACATCCCAAAGATTCTCTATGGGGTTCAAATCTGGACTCTGTGGTGGCCAATCCATGTGTGATGTCTCATGCTGACCTGAACCACTCTCTCACAATTTGAGCCTGATGAATCCTGGCATTGGATCATCTTGGAATTTGTCTGTACCATCAGGGAAGTAAAATCCACTGATGGAATAACCTGGTCATTCAGTATATTCAGGTCATCAGCTGACCTCATTCTTTGGGCTCATAAAAGTGCTGAACCTACAACTGACCAACTGCAGCAGCCCGAGATCATAGCTCCGCCCCCACAAGCTTGTACAATTGGCACTAGGCATAATGGGTGCATAACTTAAGCCGACTCTCTTAACCTAATGCACCCATCACTCTGCAACAGGGTAAACCTAGACTCATCAGACCACGTGACCTCCTTCCATTGTTCCAGAGTCCAATCTTTATGCTCCCTAGCAAATTGAAGTTGTTTTTGCAAGTGAGTCACTGACAAGTGGTTTTCTTAAGGCTACACAGCTGTTTTGTCCCAATCCCTTGAGTTCCCTTCGCATTGTGCATGTGGAAATGCTCTTACTTTCACTATTAAACATTTCTCTGAGTTCTCCTGTTGTTTTTCTATGATTTTATTTCAACGTTTAAGGGATGGCCGATCACGATCAAGATTTTTTTTACACATATATGTATGTAGTAAGTAGTATTTAAATTTTTTTTTTATTTAGTATTTAAAGTATTTAATATTTCAGCAAGTCAGTTTGACTTCATTCTTTGATCAAATAATGAAGTTGACTTAACTTTAAAGTTTAAATGAAAATTGTAACTCTATTTTCTATTGTGCACTATTATTCAACCCCCTGCTTTAATTTAGGGAGCTTCCTTTAGCTTTTATAACTTACAGCAAATATTTTTGGTAAGTACTAATGAGCTTCTTACACCTCTCAATTGGAATCTTGGATTCTTCACATAAAAAAGCCTCTAGTGGCCTCTGTGTTGCAACTACCTTCTTTAAATCCCACCAAAGATTTTCAGGTTTAGATCTGGTGACTGAGAAGGCCACTCCAGGACATTCCAGGATTTTTTTCTCACCAAAGCTTTGGTTGACTTGGAGGTGTTTTAGGATCATTGTCTTGCTGGGAGGTCCAATGATTGCCAATCTTGTAACCAAAGGTCTTTAGGTGTGATGAAATAATCCCCTCTCTCAGCTTTTGTGGAATCTCCTTTGTCTTTCCCATGATTGCAACTCACCTTGAATTCCTTCATGGGTGAGGTTTATATATGAATCACAGCTGAAGCAAATGAAGAATCATTATAGAGTTCTCAAAGGCTTAATTATTTTTCAACTCCAATTTAGTCCATAAAACTGCCAGAAAACTTTAAAAACAACAATATTATATAGGGGTTGAATAATTGTGTTAGACACAAAATTGTGAAATTTGGACTGTAGATGCCTGGATATGTGAAATGCACTGCAGCAAAAGAAGAATGTTATTTCTCTGGTGTTTTTTTTTTTTTTTTTTTTTTTTTTTTTTTTTTTTTTTTTTTTACACTAATTTGCTAAGTTTACCAGAGGGTCAATTATTATTCAACCCCTCACATTACCAAAATTTTGTTTGGTTCCCTCAAGTATTAAGAAGTAATTGAGGTAGAGGGTATTTGAGGTATAAGTACTTGTACACTTGCAATCGGAAATATTGAGCCCCACAACCAAACACACACACACACACACACACACACACACACACACTCCTTTAATTTTCTGAGACCTTGAATTTTGCGTTTTCATTGTCTGTAAGCCACAATCAAAATTTTCAAGAAATAAAGGCTTTAAATATTTCACTCCATGTATAATTAATCTATATAATATATGGGTTTCACTTTCTGAAATGAGTGACAAAAATATTGAACTTTTTCATGATATTCTAATTTTTTGAGATATACTAGTAGATAGTAGTAAGCAATGATGAGTATGAATAAGTGAAATATATAATCATATGGAAGTCATAAGTATTTAGAGTACACCAAAGAGTAGATATATGGATGTAGTTAGAGAGGATATGGAGTTGGTGTGAGGACAGAGTGAGATGGAGGAGGATGAATCACTGTGGAGACCCCTGATAAGGGAAAAGCCAAAAGAGGAAAAAGAAGATAAATTGTTTAGAGATCGTGCTGAACACTCGTTGCAGGAAGACTCATGACGCCATTGACAATTCTGACGTCACGGAGCTCTCCAGTATCCCAGAATTCACCGCGATCGCATCTTACTGACAAAGAAAAAAAAGCAAAACAAGGGAGGGATATGTGCAATATCTGGCTTCATCAATAGCAGTGCAGAAAAAAGGTAACACCGCTCTTACTGAACTAATATCCAGAGCTCTGAACAACGAGGCTATAGAATAAAATATGATGTTCAAGTTTGGGTAAATACGAGCTGTTTTATATAATTAAACTGTTAGGTATTGTTAGTACTGCTGACCATCTCTCCGATTTTATTAACTAATAGGGATATGTTCGTTATAACACATTATTACTGGTGGTAAATGAAAAAGAATGAAAGGGCTGCCGTTAGACAGGTACTGTTATGTTTATATAGCACAGTGTTACAAAGGTAGCTTTAGCAGCTAGCATAGTAACATGCTAATCAGAGCTGTGCTAATTAGAGTGTTTAGTACGTTTTGCATTGTGACAACACTTTTCGATCCCAAGCTGTACAGTTTGATGACGTTATGTGACTGTCATCTCGTTGTGTGAGACTGTGGTAGCCTAGCGGTTAAAGGTATTGGATTATGGAGCAGAAGGTTCAGAGTTCAAATCCCACCTCTGCCAAGCTGGTACTGTTGGGTCCTTGAGCAAAACCCTTAATCCACAATTGCATGGATTGTATGACTGTATAATTGTAAGTTGCTCTGGACTTTGGGCGTCTGCTAAATGCCGTAAATGTAAATGAATGTGTTATTGTCTCTGTTCTTAACACTGCTGTCTGGTTACACGTACAAAGTGTAGATTCACAAATCTGCATCTGCCATGACCGACGAACCATCTGATTGGAAAGTGAAATCCAAATCATTTATGTATCAGTGACGCTTCGTCACTAATGCACAAAAGATTTAGATGATATCGAGTAACGTTTCGTACGCGTGTTGCGAAATAATCCAGCCTTTTAAACGTTTAGTAAACACGGTCACGTGATCATCCACGTGCCAATGCCACTTTGTTTGAGATTTGACTGTTCAAATAAAGTTTGAAGTCTTTGTTGAAGTTGAACCAGTCCACTGTAGGTACAGGACAGCCCAAAATGATTAATATCCATGCCAACTTTTGATTTAAAAGGATTTTTTTTTGTTTAACCTACAGGTTTCCTGTTCATTGTATTCAGGTGTTTTATTGAGTCTCATTGTAGCAGGTGTATAAAATCATATTAAGAGCTCAGTGAGTTTGAGTTTGGTACTGTAATAGGATGCCACCATTGCTACACATCAGTTTGAGAAACTCCTTCCGTCCTAGATATCCCTCGATCAGTTGTGACTGCTATTATTGAAAAGTGGAAGCGTTTAAGAACCACAGCGATTCAGTTAAAAAGTGACAAACCATGTAAAATTGCAGAGCGGAGTTGCTGAGAGCTGAGCCACATTGTACTGCCAATGATCTGCTGACTCAATAACTGCAATTTCAAACCACCTCTTCGATTAACTTCAGTACAAAAACTGTGTGCCAGGATTTTCCTGATGTCGGTTTCTATAGCCAAGGAGCTGTATGCAAGGCTTACATCCCCAACCCCCATGCCAAGGTCGGTCGGAGGTCAGTTGCTTGGTTTTCATCAATAGAGACCAACCTTGTGTAGGAGAGCTCTTTACAGAAAGAAGGGTCAGTGGTATTGGTTCAACCAGGTGCTTAAAAAGATTTCATTGTTTATTTGTGTTTAATGTGAGACCAGATTTTCTCTGTAGGGTTCAGGCAGCACGGTGGCTCGGAGGGCAGCTTTTCTGCAAAGTCTGTATGTCCTTCCCTTGTCTGTGTGGGTTTACTCTGCATGCTCTGGTTCCCTCTCACAGTCCAAATACATGCAGTTAGGTGAATTGGAGATACTAAATAGCCCATTACTGTGTTTGTGTTTGATATTAAATTTGTACTGATGAAACGTGTATTGATGTCACCTTTATATGGTAATGGTATGTCTTTTTCTCCTATGCGAATCACCGACCAGTCTACCAAACAAATATTTGGTTGATGGTGGTCCCTTAGTGGAGTGTTGCTATTGATATATGTAGTACACCCATATGTAATATGTAGCTGATCTGGTGAGCTTATAAACAAAGCAATTTTGTCTAATCAAGCTGATTAGTGCTTTGAGAGAACAGGATTTAATCAGGATTGAAAAAGAGGCAGAAACCTAGATTCATAAGGCTACACAAGAGGATAGGTTCCTCAGATTCTGGCATTTGAGAAATGCCTTACAAGTCCTCAGCTGGCTGCTTCCTTAAATAGTACAAACCAAATACCAGTGTCATCTGCAGTAGAAAAACAATCAGGGATTCTGCAGGATTAAAGACAATGGTATGTTTAAACCTGCAAGTAAAACACAATATTAAAACAACCCAGGATCGACTGGAGAAGTGTAAAACCCTTCAGAGCTCTTGTGGTATGAGCTACAGAAGGCCTGGCTTAAAATGAATATCTTCAAAAACAGACAGCTGAGAAGCCACACATCTGCAAAGCTTCCTGTAAACAGAGGAATCCTCATTCTTTTTGCAAAGGGCTCATTGTATATAATTAGATATTGTCATTATACTTGCTAAAACAATGGTATATCTAATCTAAGACAAGAATTTTGCCCAGTACTGCACATATGAACACATCTTCACACCAAACAGGTTGTTCCAACTACTCTGTATATATCATTACTATTTGTGCCAACATACTATTATAAACACTGTTCTGTTCTGTAAAAAGTATGTAAACTATTTTTTGTGTGTGTGTAGCTGATCACCATGTTGCAGAGAAGCTGAGCAAGCAAGGTAGCCAAAATTTCCAGGAGCACCTGCACCCTTGAGAGCCCAGAGAGAGACGGAGAGAGAATAAGCCGAAGGGAGAGGTGTGCTCAGTGTGTGCCAATGCATCAGCAGAGCCGACAGCCTGACTTGGTGGAAGGAAGACTGCCAGTGTTTGTGTTTCCCACAGAGCTGGTTTTCTATGCAGATGAGCAGGCATCACACAAGCAGGTGCTCACCCTCTACAACCCATATGAGTTTGCGCTTAAGTTCAAAGGTGAGACCATAGAGAGTCTGGACATTTGTACTGTAAGCAACACACTATTCTTCTTTCATGTAACACAATGTTATGCTGATACAATTGTGTGTTTCTTCAGTTCTGTGCACAGCTCCAAATAAGTATGCAGTAGTGGATGCCACCGGCGCTGTTAAACCACAATGCTGTGTAGACATGTAAGTCTTCACGTACCTAACTCGTCTTTGAGTTAGAGTGTTCCCTCGCTACTTCGTGGTTCGTTTATTGCGGACTCGTTGTTTCACGGATTTTTAAAAAATATTAATGTAAAATATTTATCGTATTTTTGCTGTTTCACGGGGTTTTGTGGTACTCTGTTTAAAGTATTTTTGCACATGCATAGTACATATTATAGAGTGTAAATAACCACCTAAAATGTTTATTCATTTGGGTTAATTACCTAATTGA
>JAVSBU010000137.1:2421446-2433141 GCA_033118015.1 Loricariichthys derbyi | reverse complement strand
TTATTTTTATTGCCGCCGCCGTATTCAGGTTTTCATCACAGAAATCCGCCAAACAAGAAATAAAAAAAGTCTGGCCTGACCAGAGCCAATAGCGTTGACTTGTAGGAAGCCTGGCTTCCCTTCAGTGTCATTGAAATGCAGCGATTAAATGTTTGCCAAAGTGTCTATGCAGTCATTACTCCATACTCATAGTTAATTAGTTACAAAAGGCTGGTCCAGATCCCAAAAATTCAAATTGTATAAAGCAGTATATCAATTAATTGAGTAGTATAGTTAAACACTATGAAATAAAAGTCTCAAAATTATAAGTACATAAGGTGCTACCATGGTTCTGATAGTTTTCCCTCAGACACAGAACTAATAGACACCCCTTAAAGCCCTTGTGTTTCTTCGAGTTTATGGAGCATACGTGTATTATATGATGAAAGACAAATGCTCGTTGGACAGGCTTTAGTGGCAGTAAATGGAAATCTTGGACAGTGCACTGTTTTTCTTCCCACCCTGTAGCATTGCTTCTATTATTCTAATTGTTCGACCTATCAAATTCTCATCAAGTTCAGTAATTAACATACTAGTTAGTACAATTAACTACTACTGTTTAATGTTGCAGTTTTGCATCATTGTTAACAATGAAGGTTATATTAGTTGAACTCAGTAGTTGTTCTGTTTAATCATCCTAATATTAGAGCAATCACTACTGGTAGAACGTGTTGTCTTTAGTGTGAGACGTGTCACAATTGTCCTGTGAAACTAGACTGTCAGGCTGTTGCACAAATGCCAGTTTAACAGCGTACACACTGTGACCTGCTGCCTAATTCATCCAAATTTGTCTTCCACTCTTAAAGTACAGTGGTGCTTGATAGTTTGTGAACCCTTCAGAATTTTGTATATTTTTGCATAAATATGACCTAAAACAACATCAGATTTTCGCGCAAGTCCTAAAAGTAGATAACGAGAACCTAGTTAAACAAATGAGATAAAAATATTATACTTGGTCATTTATTTATTGAGGAAAATGATCCAATAGTAAATATTATTTTATGACATGCCATTAGAGCCAAGCATTGTACCACTTTATTTGAACAATTTATACTGAATAATTTGTTCTGAACACTATTTTGACATTGTTTGGAATTCCCTCTTTATCTTTTAAAGATTGTGCTCTTTGTTTTTCCTCCATTGCTTAGTGTGATCCGGCACCGAGATGTGCGAGCCTGCCACTATGGTGTGATTGATAAGTTTCGGCTACAGGTATCTGAGCAAAGTCAGAGGAAAGCTCTGGGTCGGAAGGAAGTGATGGCCACGCTGCTGCCCTCAGCGGCTCAGGAGCAGCCCCAGGTCCGGCCACAAGAGGAGGAGCGCAGAATGAAGGAACAACTCACCGACAGTGTGTTCTTCGAGCAGACCGCATTCCAGTCAGGTAGTCACATGGTTCCTCGTTAATCTCTGTTACCTAAAATCAATTCTTAGTTCACGTGATAATAATATGTTAGACACTTTTTGAAAACAAAACCTAACAAAACCCTAACCACTAATTGACATACATTTATTTAAAAATGATATACAGTGTCTCCAAGTAGTATTCAATTTTGCTAATACAAGAAGTTGCAAATAAGTTACAGCCTTCAAACTTTGAACAAGAGTACCATTTATTAACAGATGCCTAAATATTACAAACAAAAACATATAAGTTGCTCAATTAAATTATAATACATTAAAAACATTAATATTAGGGTCAGTTATTATTCAATCCCTAGGTTTAATATTTTGTGGAATAACCCTTGTTTGCAATTACAGCTATTAATTGTTTTCTATAAGACCTAATCAGCCTGGCACAGGTCTCTGGAGTTATCTTGGTCCACTCCTCCATGTAGATCTTCTCCAAGTTGTCTAGGTTCTTTTGGCCTCTCTTGTGCACTTTGATCTTGAGCTCCTTCCACAAGTTTTCAATTAAGTTAAGGTCAGGAGACTAACTAGGCCACTGCAACACCTTAATCTTTTCCCTCTTAAACCAGACCTTGGTTATTTTGGCTGTGTGCTTGGGGTTGTTGTCCTGTTGGTAGAGGAAATGACGGCCCATCTGAAGGTCCTTGATGGAGGAGCAGAGAATTTTGGCCAAAAACACCAGGTAGGCTGTGCTATTCATCTTCCTGTGGATGCGGACCAGATGGCCAGGTCCCTTGGCTGAGAAGCAGCCCCACAGCACGATGCTGCCACCACCATGCTTCACTGTATGGATGGTATTCTTCAGATTGTATGCAGTGTCATTCTGGTTGGCACTGAAGACCTCGATCTTGGTCTCATCAGACAGGAGAACCTTTAATCAGTCTGCCTCAGAATCCTCCAAGTGATCAAAGCAAACTTTAGACGGGCCTTGACCTGACAGTTTGAAAGTAAAGGTACCTTACAGGCTCGCCTGGAAAGGAGACCATTGCAGTGGAGAACATTACTTATGGTATTTATTGAAACCAATGTGCCCACCACCATGAGATCTTCCTGTAGCTCCCTCCTCTTTGTCCTTGGGTCAGACTTGACCATTCGGATAAGCCGTGACTCGGTATGAGAGGAAACTTTGAAAGGCTGTCCAGGAAGGTTTACAGTAGTTCCATAAACCTTCCATTTCTGAATGGTGCTTCCAACAGTGGAGACAGGTAGGACCAACTCCTTGGAAAGGGTTTTGTACCCCTTGCCAGCCTTGTGACCGTCCAGGACTTTGTCTCTGATTCCCTTGGAATGCTCCTTAGTCTTTCCCATGTTGAAAATATTTGAGTGATGTTCACTTATTTGGGGAGGGGCTTTTATAGCTAGAAAAGGTGGGGGAAAAAGCAGATAATTAATCCAAACATGTGAAGCTCATTGTTCTTAATACCTCAATTACTTCTTAATAGTTGAGGGAACCAAACAGAATTCTGGTGATGTGAGGGGTAAGCTTGGCCCTCTGGTGAACTTAGCAAATTTATTTTAAAAAAAAGTGAGAAATAACATTCTTCTTTTGCTGCAGTGCATTTCACATATCCAGGCCCATCTACAGTCCAAATTTCAAAATGCTGTTAACTCCAAATGTGTAAACCTGAGAAATATAGAGGGGGTTGAATACTACTTGGAGGCACTGTATTAACAAAACCATGTGTCATAATTATTGGCATCCTACAGTTTTTGAGAAACTCAAGAAGGAACAAGCCTAGACAGAGCGCCAATCCACCGCACATCCACTCACACACTACTTTTGGAAATGGTAATTATCCTTAAACAAGTCTTTTGACTATGAAAGGACATTGGAGTACCAGGAGAAAACCCACGTAGACATGGGAGGAACATGCAAACTCCACACAGGTGGAGCCCTGGGTTGGGTTTGAACTGGGGATCTCGGAGCTGTGAGGTGACAGTACTAACCACTGCACCACCATGTCGCCCTTGACTATTGATTTTAAATTTGAAAGATAAAGCTATTATTAATATTCTCAGTTAGAAATGTAAAGGCAGAGATACAAAGCATCAGCAGCTGCATCTGGACTTAACAGATATATGAATGAACCTCCAATCAACCATGTTGTAAAGAAAATAAGAAAAAAAACAGAGGTAGAACCAACAAAGCTGACTACATTAAGAGCCAAGGATATTAGATTTACTGTACTGACTGTCTCTGCCTTTCCAGAACATCCAAAGCGCTGTTAGGCTGGTCATTAATAGCTCCATCGTTCAAATGTAAATCAAAACAAATTCAAACAAAGCAAATTCATTTTGGCGGTCTTTCACTTGTATAATTATAAAATGTTAGTATATTGAAATACTTGTTAGTATATTTAAATGGTGCTAGTTCCTTTTGTGTCACTATGTAGCACTAGTGAGCTAAATTCCTGATCAGTGAACACTGAGCATGCTTTCCATCGCCCTGCACATTGTTTTATTTAACTTGTCTTGCGTTGCACAGAGAGCCGTGCAGCAGCAGGAGGCCCCAGCCTGCTTACTGTACTGTTGGGCCTGGTGTGTATGGCTGCCCTCATGCTCCCGACTCTGGGAGAGCAGGAATCCACAGTGCCTGTCTACCTCCACTTAAGTGTTAACAAAAAACTCGTAGCTGCTTATGTTTTGGGTAAGAACATTCATCTAATATGAGTGGAATAGAAACTGAACGTTGAATACCTTCTCTTTTTTATCCACTGCTCATTTTGTTCTTTGGCAGGACTTCTTACGATGGTCATCCTCCGCACATGAAGTGCCACTGCCTAAATGCTTTGTTAAGAGAGAGACTGAAGAAAAGCACCGGAAATGCATATACTGCATAGCCAGAAAGTTTGTGAAGAACTGATGAGCATGTCAAAAAACTAAGTTACCATCTTTACCGGAACATGTAAACATAATGACAATGCAAAAGAAGGAGATGCTTGGGGTAGATGACCAGAAACACTGACTGAGTTGGCAACTGCCACGGTGACTATCAGGGAAGTGGGGAGGGGGGTTTGTGTATAACCGTGAAAAATATGTTAAATTAAACCTTTTACTTCATCTGCTTTGTGTCTGTGCAATTTGGTGCCTGTATGAAGTTCTGTTCTGTCTATGTGTGTTTGATTTTTCTCCCACATGGTGTCTCTAAAATGTCCCATGAAAATGTGTGCCCTGTAATGAATTGATGACCTGTCTAGGGTTGGTTCCTGGCTTGTGCCCTGTGCTGCCAGTAGAGCCCTGGCTCTGACCCTCAACCGGATTAAGGAAGTATGGAAAGTGAGTGATAACGGAATGATTACGTAATTACTTAATGCCAATACACTGCCATTTGTTTACACAGTTGGTGTTGCCAAGAAGTCTCAATGCGTGGGGAGGCATGTGATGGACTAGGACCTTGTTGAGACCTGGTTCACACCTTGCTCCAATTCTGAATAACATATAAGTTGTAAAGCTGCTTTAAGACAATTGTAAAAAGCGCTATACAAATAAATTAGACTTTCACCTTGCTATCTGTGCTGCTGGATAGAACTCAGTTGCGTTCATTTTTTTCCCCAAGTTCTTGTATTGATGATGGGAGATTTGGACCCACAAATCTGCAAAGTCTTCTCCAGCACATCCCAAAGATTCTCGGTGGGGTATAGGTCTGGACTCTGTGGGGGCCAATTCATGTGTGAAAATGTCTCATGCTCCCTGAACCACTCTCTCATAATTTGAGCCCAATAAATCCTGGCATTGTCACCCTGGAGTATGGCCGTGCCATCAGGAAAGAAAAAATCAATTGATGGAATAACCTGGTCATTCAGTATATTATAGGTAGTCAGCTGATTCTTTGGGGAACCTAGATCTGACCAACTGCAGCAATAATCATACCCACTATCATCCTCACTGCTGCTTGGCTCCTGTTGTGGGTGTTGATATTCAGCATCACCTACGGGATCATCGATGTCTGACAAATCTTCCACCTCTGAGTTGTCTCCACCAGTTAACCCCAGTAACTCCAGTGCTTTTGATAGAGCATAACGCTCTGGAAAAATACATCAAGAGAAAAAAAAATTACGTAGATTTATTTATAAAATACACTATATCTGCTTGTACTGTAGTAAACTATTGTTTTTTGCCTAAATCATCCCAAAATACAATTTCGTTCTGACATTTTGTTGCTAGCATAATATGATTTCTTCTGTCCACATGTGGACATTGTTTATCTGAGCAAGAATCAGCTATCAACGAAATAAGATCAAATTTAAGAATTAGCAAAATCTGATCAAATTTTTTACCTGGTCGATGTTTGGGACAGGAGTTGCCATCTGAACTTCTGGGTGTGTTGTCAGCCATCTTGAATCTAACCTGTAATGTGTTATACTCTTCTGCCACCACTAGGTAAAAGTATAATGGCCTCATAAGTGGACCCCAGGACCTTGTAGAACCAAAAAAAAATGTAATAATAAAATAAATAATAAATAAAGAAAATAATAAACGGTAATACACTCATCTGGGGGTATTAAATGGGAGACAATGACACCCGAAGTGTTTTGCTTATGTCCAGTCTACTCCGTTGTCTTATTTTGGTTGCTGTCACTGTAGAAAACCCCGCTTCACACAGATAGGATGTCGGAAATGGTAACAGGGTTTTCAGTGTTGAGGTGGCGATCTCTGGGTATTCTGCCATGACTTTAATCCAGAACATCGGCAGAGTTTTGTCTCGAAAATACTTTTAAAGGCGCCGTCGTTTGCGATCTCCAGCAGTTCTTTTACAGACATGCTGGATTCACCTGGTTTGTTGATAAATAAATGGGTCACGTATCCATCTCTTGGCAGTTCATCGGTCCTTTTTGGTTGGGAAGTAGTGCTCGAACTCTTTTAAAAAGCAAAGACAGGTGATCGTGCACCAGCTGGGAGAATGAAGGCTCAAATATAAAGAAATAATTAATTATTTCTTGGGCGGCCTGGTACGCAGCCCGGTGGTTGGGGACCACTGATATAACAGACAGGAGAACCATTAGGTTGCTAACATATCATGCTATCATGTAACTATCACTGAAAGTAGGCAGATCTTGAACATGCCAGAAAAATATATAAGTATTCTTATAATAAATACTAGAAAGAGTTTGTATGAGA
Organism: Loricariichthys derbyi; assembly: GCA_033118015.1. Lineage (NCBI taxonomy): Eukaryota > Metazoa > Chordata > Actinopteri > Siluriformes > Loricariidae > Loricariichthys > Loricariichthys derbyi. The sequence continues at coordinate 2,426,577 of JAVSBU010000137.1, read as the reverse complement.
TACAAACAAAGTGAACACAATTTTTCTCTCTGGTCTCCATAGATATGAAACAGGCGGTGTGTAGAGGATGCCAGATTGTTATCGCTTAGATGATGTTTGTGAAATGAACAGAATAACCATAGCCACAGAATTTATGTTCATGTAAGTACAACAGGATGTTTTCTCAGGTGTTGTGCAAACTATTCATGGACAATATTGCTCAGAACGGAACAAGTACACCAGGTTTCTTCTCAAACAAGTCTAATTAGATTTCTATGACCTTTGCTCAGACAAGCTTGAGTGTGTGTTTATAAAACTAACCGTGTCTGGCTGTAAAGTAAAACATAACAGGGCGGATATTAACATGTCAATAAAACAGAAAACCAACATAGATTAAACTGACACTTTCAAGCAGTCTGTTTGCTTTAACTGTTGACTACTATGTCCATGCATGAAATGTTCCACCTGTAGTTTTTTTCTGTCTAAGAATGTTTTCCACAATTTTGGAAAGAGCAATGCCTATACAGGCCTAAGAATACTGTCATAAGCTTGAAGATGGCTTTATAACTGGCAGCACAGGAAACAAGGCCGAGTAGACACGGTACCAGTTTGAACTGATAGGTACACAAACATATACAAATTATCACACTACATGTGTTTGGATTGTGGGAAGAAAAAAGAATACACAGAGGAAACCCATATGGACATGGGGAGAGCATACACACAACAGTGACCAGACCAGGAATTGAACTGGGAATTTACACTTTGTTTTAGGAAGGCAGGGCATACAGTTGATGAACTGGCTTGTTGGAGAGGTGATAACCTTCTACCATTCTATATGTTTTTCTGTATGTTTTTGCATGCAGTGGACTCCCACCAGTCATGTCTGGAGTGGGGACTTGCCATTATGCTATGGCGAGAGACCTTAGCATTGTTTATGGTGATGACAGAGAGACTGATGAAGTGTATGCAATGAATTGTGAGCACTTTTTGGTGTTAAATAACTGCTTCTATTTTCATCATAAAGATCAAATAGTTTTATACATTGCATCATGTGTCATTCTTAGGCTAATGTTACATTAAATATAAAGGTTATTCATGAAAAAGGCACATGGGTAGAAATCTGTGGAAACAGTCATATGATGACTCAATAAAGCAATTACTATTCAGTGAATTAAACATCTACTATTTTTAAATACACATTATATAAATACATTTCATAAGATAAGTTTCACTTATGCAGTACACATAGGTAAACCGTTGTAAGGACTGGCAGTATTGATGATTTATTAATTCTTCTATCCAGTGTTTGTGTGAAATTCTAGTTATGACCACAGCTTCTAATCTGGAGAAACTCTTACATTATTCAGTGTAACAGACACCAAGCTAAAAAATCGATGAAGTGCTTTGTAGACTAGGACTCAGGAGATGATAGGATAGGGGAAGTGGTGTTAAATTACTATAAAAATAACCTACCCAAGGCATAGAGTGTTTTATTTATAGGTGTGGTTCGACACAGGTCGAATGTATCTCTATCCAAATTCCAACATAACATCCAGGCATGTTTAGAAGAAAATCTCATTTTGCTTTGTTAGCCAGGTCAGGTGTGACATGATGACACAATTGGTTGTGTGTATTTATGGAGAAATCATATTTATTGAACATTTGACTGACTAATCAGGGATGAGACAGGACTATGATGGGACTGTGGTAGCCTAGCGGTTAAGGTGTTGGACTATGGACCAGAAGGTTCACCTCTGCCAAGCTGCCACTTTTGGGCTCCTTGAGCAAGACCCTTAAATCCACAAGGGCTCGGATTGCAAGACTGTACTCGCTCAAGATAAGGGCGTCTGCTAAATGCCATAAATGTAAATGTTATGCACTGAGAAAAAAGTCACACTGAAATGGATCTTTACATTTATGGGATTTGGCAGACATCCTTATGCAGTGTGAGTTACAGTTAATACAATCTAAGCAATTGTGGGTTAAGGGTCTTGCTTAAGGACCCAACAGTGGCAGCTTAACAGAAGTAGGGTTTGAACACTGGACCTTCTGATTCATAGTCCAGCACCTTAACTGCTAGGCTACAACTACATAAAGTAAAGGAAAAAAATCTATAAATACTGGCTCAGAAATTGACTGAATGGATTGGTGGTTACTGTGTTGTATGTATTTAATATCGACACTAGATGGCGCGCTGGTGCTTTTGCGTCTTGAAGTGCGCGTGCTCGGCTAAAGCGCGCGCCGCCAGCTGATGTGACAGAGAGGAAGAAAAGTTCGGTTAAAAATGGCGGAGGGTGCGACGTCTTTGAAAGAACTGCGAGCACAAATGGGTAGGAATTAATTAAATGATCACTAGTTTTCGTTATAGACCCGTGAAGTTCTGAAACGAAATCGCCACATTAAGCACGGCTTGTTTTAAAACGTGTTCCTACGTTATGCGCTGAAAATTAGCATTTTGACTAAGACAGGTTTCCGTTTAGCGGGTTTTGAGATGTGCAGATAGATTCTTAGGAATAACGGTTACGTTTCAAACTGCTGGTTTGCTGTATATTTCTGTTACTGCTAACATAGCCGGTATGCAAATAACCACTGATACCGCTAGTAGCTAACTGAAGTTTAGTGTTATGCTTTAGTGGTACAGTTACATTTATGGTTGGGGTGTTTTTCCCTTTTTTAAGTATGTAGCGAATATGTATGTGTATAAATGTATAGTATTAATACTAGCATACAGAATATGCTATATAATGTTTGTTTTAAGATAACATCTAGAATATACTATTGCTAGTTATTTCGCTTGGCTAGCCCCTTACAGAGACACGTAGCTAATGATGCTCCTGTCATCTTGGCTGTGTCTCAAACCACATACTACCTTACTAGAAAGTGCTCCAAAAGAGTTCTCAACAAACGGTGTCGCTAAGCTCTGCTTAGTGTGCGGTTTGGGACTTATCCTTGTACATCTTATTAAACTTCTTCCCGAGATAATTGAATAGTGCGGTGGTTCCCAAAGTGGGAGGCGCAGCACAGGCAAATGAATGAGGCATTTTTCTACTGGGGAGTTGGTTAAATGTTTGAGATTTTTGTTCAGTGGCAATTTTGAGAAAACGTGTTGAAGGCAGTGAATGCTGTTACACAGTAAAAGTGTATTGCTAAGAAACATAATGCGTGTCATTTGTAAGACTTCCACTGTCAAGTATTTTTTGCTTTGCTCCCATTATATGCAGGATGTGCTTACATAGTGCAAAAAGATTTTGACAAGAGGAGTGATGAGGTAGTAAGGGACATTATTTGTGTCCATAATGGTATTAAAAAGTGGATGCAAATAATGTGTACAGGGGCAATATTGGCATTATGTCATTCAAAGTTTCCAGTAATTGTTGATCAGTCCTGCACACCAGCGTGGAGGAATTGTATCCCATTCTTCCATACAGAACAGCTTCAGCTCTGGGATGTTGGTGGGTTTTCTCACATTAACTGCTTGCTCCAGGCCCTTCCTAAGACCTAAGATTGATTATTGCAGATACCAGATTTGAGTATTTCCATCATGGAGAAGGAAAAACTCAGCAGTTAGTATTTCCACAGGCTCTGTGTTAGCAGCATCCTCCACTAACAGAGGTGATTCAGATGAGAGTGTAGGTTTGTTGTGGCTTGTTCTTGTTGATTCTTGTTGGTTGAGTCCACATCATTATAGAGAAGGTCTCCAGAACTTGGTGTAGATTGTCCAAGGATCTCTTCAGGTACCTGACCAGATGAAAATATCTGAAATTTTGCGCATTTAAATATACAAATTTGGTCAATATCTCGGGTGTAATCGGGAAACACATCCTACACCTTAAAATTTCAATGAACACGCACTTAAACTAGGCATAGACTGTGTGATTTTGGAAATCTTTCTTTGGAACAAATTCACGTTTGAATTCACGTTCGTCATGTACAGACAAAATCTGCGATTTGTATGCTCACACTGTACAAAAATAATTACTATGACTGAGATGCTGCGTTGTGGGTTCTAATACTGCATGTGAATCGCAGGCACTAGGACACTAGGAGTTGTGTTTACCTATAAGCACTCATTTCAGCAGAATGTGGTGACCTGTATATCAAAATGTTAGGCATAGCTTTGATAACTTGTAATATGATAAAATTCCACAAAAAAAGAGCACAGGTTCCACAGGTGGCTAGGAAGATGTAGGGAATGCAGTATGTGCTTTATAAAGAGAGAACTGGAGGGAAGCTACTTATGTGTGCATATTTAGGAGTATCCAAAACATTCTCAACCCGCACTGCATATCTTCTGTGAATCTGAACTCATCTGGGCAGTTAATCAGGCATCGCTTCACCACCACATGGCATACGTCAGGAGGATCATTCCTGAAATTCACTCTGCTACGACCAGACGTGTTTATTGGTGCCCTTAAAGATGTAGACATTTATTAACATCATTAGGTGTTCTTTAGAATATTCAGAAATCATGCTGCGGTAATGTGGACAAACTTGTTATCCATGACTGCAAGTGAGCATGATGTCATTACAGCAAAAAAGGAACATACCAAATGTTATGAAATTGTTTTAAATAAAAGATCAGCTTTTTGCTCTGATTGTTGAGTGGTGCTTATATTACTTGTAATGGAAACACTGTATTAAATTAAAGGAAAAATATCATCCCCAGTTTGGCTCACTGTCTGTGCCTACACTAATCTGTTTTATTAGGGCTCTATGAAATCCATTTTATTTTTACGGTTAGTTTTGTAATTGATTTTTTTTCACTGTTACATATTTTAGGATTTTAGCAGTGTTTTTCTTTAGTAAATACCTACAATTAAAGAAAAATATCACCTTTTGTATTTAAAGAAATTGTTGCTATAAAATGATATGTGTCATATGGACACATTTTGGCTTTATGCCTAGTTCACACATACACGGTTGCGGCCGAGTTAACTGAGATAAGCCTTTTTCGGTTTTACCTGCAAAAGTCCTGGTTAAGCATTTAGGAAGGTCAGGAAAATATGCAAATTTTATCTCCGCCCCTAAGAGGAGAACAGCAGAGATCAAGTTCAACTGATTGCACACAGGACTCATTGGGCTATTTGTATGTCAATCACAACGATGTCATGGAAATAGACCAATTAAAACGCTCAACAGTGAATCACAT
>JAVSBU010000137.1:1932534-1946296 GCA_033118015.1 Loricariichthys derbyi | reverse complement strand
ATCCTCCTCCATTTCACTCTGTCCTCACACCAACTACTTCCATGTCCTCTCTAACTGTATCCATATATCTCCTCTTTGGCTTTTCACTTCATCTTTTTCCTGGCAACTGCGTTTCTAACATCCTTCTACCAATATACACTGTCCCTCCTCTGGACATGTCCAAACCATCTCAGTCTGGCCTCTCTAATTTTATCCCCACCCCACAGCTTAAACAATTAAGAGATCTGCTGATTTCCTGGTGCCAAATACCATGGGACACCGTCAGAGGTTTTGATGAGTACACGCCTTAACCGGTCTGAGTGTCACAAATGGAATCTAAACAATATTAGGCTGGTGGTTTTAATTTGATAGTTGATTAGTGTCTTAATACTAGTGATGTTATTTTCAGAAGACCGTAAATCCATACTGCTATAAAAGATGTACACTCACTAATTTAAGTTGTATCCATGTTTCACTTCTATAATGTTGTCCTATGAAACTGTATAATGAAATGTAAGGTGTGTTTTTGTTTGTTGTGTGTGCATTATTGTCATAGTGTATTGTCATATTAGACAAGATCCACCCTGGAGTCCTTGAGATGATGCTTATGACTCCTGCTCAGGTCATCTACATGTGCTTTTATAAGTACAGCAATGTGCTTAGGCCAGTTGTTTTCCATTCCTTTTACTTAATATGCATATGTAGAATATTTTTTAGTATTTGGCATGTTCCCCTCTTGGCTATGATGATTGCTTTGATCTGATAAGTTGGTTTTATACTTGACATTTGCAACTGGCACCAGTGTGTGCAGCACATTATGTGCAAATGCCCATGACATTCGAGCAGGTTGTTGTTCATTACACAGTGAAGCAATATTTTAACTCATCCTTTAGTTGTTACAGAATTTTGAGGTGTGCTTTGGGTCATTGTTCTCCTGCAATGTAATCCCTAGTCCATGAGAATCCAAACAAGCATTCTGACTAGTCCTCTGATTTTTGATACCCACTGTACTTGCAAATCTGCACAAAGAAGACTTTATAAGGCATAACGTAGAAACAAGTATTTTATTTTTGTCTATTTTTGGATGTGAAGCCAAAGGAGCATGAACTGTTGAGGCAAATGTTTGACTAGAGGTCACAAAATAGAGTAAATGGCCACTTTGTCTGGTGTGAACGTAGTGACTGGGTTTTTAGGTTGTGTTCTTTACACGTCAAGGTATTGTAAGAAATCTTATCTCAAACATGTATTTGAAAGTCTCTTTCTCAAATTTTTTAAATTTAAAAACTTATTTTTAAATGCTCAGGGTTGTGGGGACTTCAGCACCTATTTCTGGAATCCATGGACTGGCTGCTCCAAACACGGCCACAAATCAAATTTGTTCTACCTAGAAGCACTTGAAACTAAAAGAGTGAGCAAAGGCCTCACAGTCTACATGCAAGATTGAATCCTTGCTCACCTCTTTGAAAAGACAGATGTTGCTCAGTGAATGAGTTGCCATTTAAGATTGCTTAACAAGTAACAAACCAACCACTGTGCAGAATGTGAAGATCAGTCTTTGAGAGTCAGCTGTCCATGACAGGCTTTAAACCAGCCAAAACCACATTTGGAAAACCTTAGTGAAATTATTCTACATTCAATTGCCTCAAGAAAAGCAACAGATGGCTTACAAACACATGGTGCCAATTCAGGTGGTCGATTAGATATACATCCTCCTGAGACCTGGCCCATTCATGTATGTCCTTTATAATGGACATTCTGTTCATCTGAAAACAGAAATTGTAAAACACTTTTCCCTCTTGGTTCTCAGGAGGATATACACTGCCAAAGTATTGTCCAATTATTGTTATCCAAAAAAATCCCTAAAGGTATTTAGCTAGTTTTTTTTGGGGGTTGATCTTGCATGCCCTTAACAGTTGCAGTGCTGGGGGACAAAATCTTGACTCTCTGTATGGGTTGCCTGTCCTAGCCCGTAAAGACAGCTAATATTCAGACCTGGATCCCTGCGGTGATAGGATAGCATATTAGACTGCATAAATCATAATTTCATGTTTGGTTTATTGACTTGTTTAATGCAACACTTAAACCCACTTCTTAATTCCAACAGGTCGCACTGCTGTTGAAGTGCATTCATATGGATGCAGTGGTGCACTTTGCCATCCAGTACCTCAGCTGATCTTCCATGGGGGGGATCAGCACTATGGCCCCAGACTCCTCCCTGCATCCCCAAGCTCTGCCTCCTCCCAATGGCAAACCGAGTACCAGCGGCGCTGTCCTTGCACATGGCTTGGCGGTTGGCCTCGAACCTCGAGGTAAACACTATGTTTGTGGCTCGATGGCAGCGTTCACCAACATTATCATCACCTTCCCCATTCAGAAGGTGCTGTTCAGGCAGCAGCTGCATGGCGTGCGAATTTCGCAGGCGGTACGGCAACTGCAGCACGAAGGTCTAGGGACCCTTTACCGTGGCCTGTTGCCTCCCCTGCTGCAAAAAACGGTCACGGTGGCGCTCATGTTCGGCCTGTATGAAGACTTTTCCCGGCTTCTGTTGCGCCATGGCGGGTCTTGCGGTGCTCCGGAGATAGTCACTCGCAGCACAGCCGCGTTTCTGGCCGGCACGGCCGAGGCTGCCCTGACACCGTTTGAGCGTGTGCAGACGTTGCTACAGGACCACCGACACGCGGGGCGTTTTCGCAATACGGCTCATGCCTTTGGGACACTGGTGCAGCAGCACGGTGTGACCGAGTGCTACCGTGGCCTGGTCCCTGTGCTGCTGCGCAACGGGCCTAGCAACGTGCTCTTCTTCGGCCTCCGCGGACCACTCAGGCAGCAGCTGCCTGAGGCTCGAACTCACGCCGGACACATGCTGAACGACTTTGTATGTGGTGGGCTTCTGGGTGCTGCACTTGGTGTCCTGTTCTACCCGCTGAACGTGGTCAAATCCCGGGCACAGGCCCAAGTTGGAGGTGCATTTGTGCCATGTAGACAGGTGCTCCTGACTGTGTGGAGTGAAAGGGGGAGACGTGTGGGAATGCTGTTCCGTGGTGCCACGCTCAACTACCACCGCTCACTGCTCTCTTGGGGCATCATCAACGCCACATATGAACTGCTCCTCAAAATTATCTGACGAGAGAAGAACCATGACCTACACCACTACAGACGTTCAACATCTGAGCTCAGAAGGTTTCGTCTTTGCTAAAGCACAGTGTTTGATGCCACTGGCCTTTCCTTTGTATCGCACATTTAACCAGGCTTAAGACGTGCACGGGAACTGCTGATGTCAAGTTACCTGAATTTTGTCCCCCACCCACTTGTATTTGGTGTAACGTTCTGCATACATTCACTGCCCCATTTTACACTGACATGAACTACTGATACAAATTTGGGAAGTGGTTTAGAAGCAACTCTTAAGTGTTACTTAACGGTGGAACAGCGTTTGTCTCCGAGAGAGTCCTTTTTGTGGTGTTAATTGTATCAGTCCTAATAAAACACAGATTATCTGCACCAGGTCACTCAGTTCATCTGTATTGTAGATTGTACGTTTATTAAAGGAATAGTTCAGCCAAAATGGAGTTCTTTAATGGAGCTTGGAGTTGATGAGTTGGGTCAAATTTGCTGACTGTTTCAAGCTTCTTCGGTTTTCCTCTGGTGATATGAGACTGATGACGTCAAGTTAAAGACATTACTGTTTGTTATTCCTTTAAAAATGTTTTTAATATGAATTAAAATATCAGTTATTTGTGCATGTTCTTCAAATATTTAGAGAGAAGCCAATGGTATTTTGCAGGTGAAATTAACTGGTTGTTTTTATTTAAGATGAAGACAATGGGGTGGGAATGGACAACCACCTTCTTTGTGCTTTTCCCTTTTCAGGAGTCACCACAGTGAGTCATCCTCCTCCATCTCACTCTGTCCTCTGCATCCTCTGTTCTCACACCAACTACTTCCATATCCTCTCTAACTACATCCATATATCTCCTCTTTGACCTTCCTCGTCATCTTTTTTCCTGGCAACTCCATTTCTAACATCCTTCTACTAATATACCCACTGTCCCTCCTCTGGACATGTCCGAACCATCTCAGTCTGGCCTCTCTATCTCCTAGGTGTTTAACCTGTGCTTTACCTCTGATCTCATTCCTAACTTTATCCTTGTCAATCCCAAGGAGAACCGAGTGGCCACCCTGTTGTATTTAAATAATAAGAACTATCAAAATCTGATCTTCACAATACATACATGGGTAATTGTACAATGTATGTACAAGGAAGCTCTCTGGGGACCTCAGAGAGGATTTTTGATGCTCATCAGGCTGAAAAAGGTTCCAAGACTGCTAACTGTGGACTCCACCAATCCAGAATCAAGACAGATTGTGTACAAGTTGAGGAAATAGAAAACCATCAAAGATCTCAAAGTGTAAGGTGTGTAATAGTCTGCCAAGTCACAAAGGATCCCAGGGTAACCTCCAAGCAACTCCTCTCTGTCACTTGTGGTAGTCGGTGTTCGAGTTCACCATCAGGAAACCAGTATTGATGAGGGTGTGCATGGAGAAAGGTTGCAAGGAGAAAGAAAACGCGTGTTCGAACTAGCTTTCCTAGCTCTCAGGAGAATATATAAATATATGAAAAAAAACATCTAACATATGAACAGATACGCTTGTGGTGACCACAATTCATGTTCTGGGGCTGCCTTCCAGAATTTGAGTTGGGTGTCATATGTGCATATAATTGGCCATATCTGAGAGCTTGGAAACCATACTGAAGAGCATCTGCTTGCACTGTAACAGTGGGCCCCCTCTCCCACTGTTCTGCGCCGTGGAAACAACCACAATAAACGGCGGGCCTAACTGGTAGCACAGTGCCCAAGGGGGAATGCCTACTCAGACACTTGAGATGGCAAGTGACCTAGCGCATACCTTGGGAACGTGGAAGGAAACTCTGCATGTACTCTATCTGCATAACTCCAAACACGCAGTGGGCAAACCAAGACTTGAACCAAGGTCTCTGGAGCTGTGAGGCTATTGCGCCCCCATGAAAAAGAATAGAATTAAATAATAAATATGTATCCATGTTTATATGAACAGTAAAAAATAACTAGACCAATCAGCACATTCCATTCAAATTCATCCTTTTATTGTTGATGCAGTAAGAAGGAATGCAAAATGACTTCGATTGTCCCATCAATATTCAGACAACTTGTCACTCTTCAGAGCTGTATTTATAAAGGCGCATTCCGATACATGTTCTCTGCATACATAGGCTCATTTAGCACATTTGCTACAATAATGACAAGTACAGGATATCTGAGCTCGTACCCAAATCAGGTAATATCAGGTTGATATTGCAATTTTCTTTTTCAGTGTAATGATTTGTGTCATACCTTGTGCTGGCGTGCTAAAAGAAATAAAAAGACGTGTATTAACTGATTACATAATCACAATGTTAGTAAAGTATTCAGTCATAAAACATCCTGCAACATTAAAAAATTTTTTTCTCTGCATCTGTTTCCGTCTCACTCGGCAATATTTGACATGATTCAAAATACAGTCTGACACATGGGTGTCTTGATTTTTTTTTTTTTTTATCTAATTTACTGACTTAACCAGATCACCAAGGCTTAAAGTACCACTGAACAGGTTGTTTTACATCATAAAAAAATACATTTCTGAGAAGGCTTTCCACAACATAACATGACTGCGAGATCAAGCACTGATGGACGATCATCCTGGCTCAGAGCTGGCATTCCAATTCAACTAATAGGGGTCTAATAGCATCTCTTTGAAGGCAAGCCACGGTCTTAAAATGGCCAAACGACTGAAGAAGTTGGCAACTTGTTTAGGTGACCTATGACACTGATCATCTTTGGCGATTTGATGACTGGATGCTTTGAATTATGAATGTTAGGAGTGAGTTTGATTGACAGCAATTAAAAGAGGCTAATTAAAAGATTAATGATTTTATCTGCTTCACACTACTGCACTACCAGTGGTGTCGTTTCTACTCTAACATTCTGTGTACTAGATCCTTATATAATTCAAAGCCTAGTTAGCGAAATACTGATATGCTCCATTTACATCACTATAAAGTGTTCCCTCACTACTTCGCAGTTTGTTTATTGTGGACTCGCTGTTTCGCGGATTTTCAAAAAATAATGTAAAATATTTATCGTGTTTGTTTTGCGGTATTCCGTTTAAAGTATTTTTGCACATGCGTAGTACATATTATACAGTGTAAATAACCACCTGAAATGTTTATTAATTTGGGTTAATTACCTAATTGATTGAAGTTATCTATATTTAATATTGACGTAAATACTTTCTTATTGTGGCTAACTTCACTTACAGGAGAGACTTCACGCCAGTCTATACATTTAGGTAAAGGAGGCGTCTTTTATTTTGAAAGGGTCGTTTGGCAGTGGCCATCTTTGTTGGCAAGCTTCTCAGTAAGCTAATTCATGATCATTCTAGCTGTAGGACGTATATTCAATGGTAAGTACTCATATCAAATTTTTAAAATTACGTAGGTTTAAGAGTTTAAAAAATTTTATGAACGTTTTTTAAAAGGTACATGTACAGTATGGGAAAAGTTATTAAGGGAATGTTAAAGGGTTATGTATAAGAGTGTGGGAAGAGTTTATAAAGACTTAAAATAATGTACGTACTGTATAACTACTACTATAAGCATAGCGTTGCTACTTCGTGGAAATTTACTTATTGCGGGTGGATCTGGAACGGATTCCCCATGATAAGTGAGGGAACACACACCAAAATAGCCTTTTTCTATCATGTTGCCATCTAGAAAGCCGACAAACAAGCTAAACTCAACTTTTATAAAAGATACAAAGATAAGAATTACAGTATTGCACAGTGCAGTACTAAATGTTTTCATGTTGCCTTTTAATTAGTGTTATTTTTTTCAATAGAACACTATGTGCAAAATATCTAAACTACTATGTAGTGGGACTATGGACCAGAAGATCCAGGGTTCAAATCCCACCTCTGTCAAGCTGCCAATGTTGGGTCCTTGAGCAAGACTCAACCTACAATTGCTTGAACTGTAGGATTGAATAAATTGCAAGTCTGGAGAAGGGCGTCTGCTAAATGCCATAAATGTAAATGTGATAATGGTAATGTAATGCAGATGTTAAACGGTGTATACGTCTACTGAATATCTCTGGCATCATCTTGACTCTGAAAATGTAATCACAGTTAGCCAAAGAAAATGAGATAATTGTTTATAAATCATGTTCTTCGTTTCAGAGGTACTTTAAGGATTAGGTTGCATCAGATCATCATCAATGATAGCTGTCTGCTGCATCAGGCTACATATTTATATTCATCAGTAGGTCTAACAGAGTGAAGGCTACCAATGACCGTGTCTGTTCTGTAGATGACATCACACAGCACAACGAATTTTCATACCAAAGTACAGAGTCAATATTGGGTTGCTTTTGAACCACTAGTATTAATACTTATCAATTTTTTCTTCTTATCAGCAGAAAAGTATGCTCAGTGATGCAATTGCATAATTACTTAATTTGACCTTGATCTATAACATTTTCCTATGTCTAGATCAAGAATAAGGCTTAGGTTTGTTAGGGAAGCCCTGTTTTCAAGACTAAAATGATTAGTGATCAAGAACAGGTTTAAAAACATACTTCCTCAGTAAATTATCACATTTGCATAGTAATAAAATAAGGACGTGTGAATGTTTTTTTGTTTTTTTTGTGTGTTATAAACGCAATACTTACTTATGACAAAACACCTTGTGCTAGATCATCTTTGGATAAAACTGATCGCTACCATTAACGGGATATGAATTCGATGACAAACTAATGTAAAATGTTGACACATATATACAGATATTCAAAATTATCACATTTTCATTACCATCAGGATATTGTCACGTTCCATTCCCATCCATCTTTCAGACAAAAGTTAATTAAACATTGGATAGGGAGCTGAAATTACTGCACACAATTTGTATTTTTTTTAAACTTCCTTCCTAGCAGCTACTGTATGTACATATGATCATATGGACCCATCTTGTTCAACTCAAGCTACCATGCTTTAACGTGGGAAAAGCCATACAACGAAATGAAAAGGACAAAGGTACATCATAATACTGTCTATTTGTTTCAGGTTTCAATAACAGATCAAGAGGTAGGATTTTACATACAACGAAAAAAATGCAGGTTTAGGTTACAATCCACGGTGCACACACACAGTATGTAAAAATAAATAAGTACTTGAGTACATACTTGAAGTTATATAGAATTGTTAGAAAATAGCTATTGTATGTATTCATAAAAGCATATCCTGTGTAGGTTTGTAAGGAGACTTGGCAAGACCAACAGATTTAGAGGACAAAGTCCTCTAAATGTTTACATTTAGTTGCCTGTTATTGTGTTTGTGTACACGGCACTTACTTTAATTTCATGTGTGCCAGCACACATTCGGAGTCCATCAGCGTTCTTTGCTCATTGACACCCAGATTATCCAAGCTTAGAAGTTCAGAGACAAATTCCTATTGTCTGAATCTGGAGTGTGTGTCCTGAAGAGCTGTGTAAGTGAGAAGACTGTAGAAATGAGAACTGTGCACTGTTTAGCCAACAACCTGACCCCCTCCACCTCCCGTGCTGTTTCCACTGCTGTCACAAACTCTTTGTACAGACACACAATCTCCTGAAGCTTCCTCAAAGCCTCACCACCATCAATATCACCATGACAACTACCACAGTCTGAACAGGAAATCTGAAGGCAAGCTGCTGCTAGGTGGATCAGTGCTCCGAAGCTATTGCCTAGAGAAAGAAGAGCATCATCTGGGGCCCAACCAACTCTTGTGGCACGCTGGCATCCTGAGGCCAGCCTCCGTGCCTCAGCTTGCACCTGGCAACGCTCGGTTTCGGAAAAGGAATTACCATTCATGCTGCTACCCTTTTCACACTGCCCCCTGTGGTATGGAGTATTTATTGCAATCTCTCCGTTTTTAAGCACCAGCAGAAGTTCGTCGATGTCTCTGTGCAGGAAAGTGTAGCCCCCTTTTAACCCTGTACCCTTCAGGCCTGTTACATACCGTCTATTTTGAAGATCCCGGAGTGGATTATCCAGCAGGTTGTAACCCAAGGGACGAGGCCGGGGTGGAGTAACTAGTGGGCTGAGCTCTGAAGAGGTCAAGAGGGGGTGAGGGGAGTCTCTAAGCAAGGAGAGGATGTTGTGAGATGGTGCAGTGGTGGTCTCAGGTGGTTTGCTGGTTCCTTTCTGACGTGAGAACTCGTACACCGTCAGGTCATCATCAAATCCACACAAGTCCTCTGATTCCCCGCTAAAGCAGTTGGCATAAACAGTATGGCAGCCGCATGGTTCACGATGGGGCGTTCCAGTGCTGGATGGAGGAGAAGGCCTTTCCAGATCGTTCGTCATAGTGGTGTTTATTTGAGACCGAGGCTGTTCAGACTTGCATGTTCCCAACTGTGAGAGGACTTCTGTATTGTCTTGTAAACCATGCTGCCTTAAGTCCGAATGACCAGACAACGAAGTATTTTGAGAGGTCTCTTTAAGAAGTGAGGTCACTTCTTGTGGCCCATCTTTGAGTTTCACAACAACAACCTCAGCATCTTTCTCTTTCCAATCATTCATAATAGGTACAGAAGTGGCTTTTGGTGAGTTCTGTATAGACTCCTTCTGCTCACTTCCATCCTTGGATGCATCAGGGTCTGCTGATTTATCACCCTGAAGAGCCACGGTCCCCAGAATTTCCTGGGACCGAGTGAGATACCAAGGCATGTCCTGGATCTTTCCACGTAGTTCTGAAGCAGACAGACGGCCAGAAGTTGTTCGACTGCTAAAACTCATCCTATTTCCAAATGGATCCTTGGGATCCATGCTTGCAGAGCCTCTGATGACACCAGTTGGCGGTGGAGTGGATGTTGGTGTTGAAGCACTAGATACTGTGACAGTAGTACTACCAATTCTTAGTTCACTACGAAGATTCTCATGGCTCAGAGAGACTCCCTTACTCAGAGTACAGCCTTGGGTTACTCCATTCCTTTGAGACCAAGAATGTAGAGAAACCCCATTTGGAGGTCTCTTATCTTTAATTTTAAGAGCAGGAGAGGCTGACTGGGGAATATTGGTTGTGGGTTTGGCAGGTACTGAATGTCTTGCAGAAACAGAAGCCAAGTTAGTGTCCTCTTTCTTGGATTGAAGAAGAGACTGCGATTCATATTCTGAATTTTTAGCCATAGTATCACTTTTACTCTCTGGAGGCTCTGCATGGATTGTGGTATGTTGAGCACCATTCAAAAGTGTTACACGATCCCCTCTAGATTTAGTTTGCCGTACAGCTGTGATTAAGGGGGAAGACAGTGGCGGCCCAGCCGTTGTAACAGGCTTAAACTCCATTGTTTCTGGCTCCATTTCTAAAAGCTCAGAGGATAGGTGAGCATTGCATCCAGAAATATCTCCATTGCATGGCTTGACTTTCTTCTCAGAGATGCGATTATCCACGGTTGGTTGAGGAAGCAGGTTTATCTCACGGTTATCCAGCTCTCTGTCATCAAGAATTGTTCCTTCAGGAGTGAGATGTTTAGAGATTGAATGCTCCCTATTTAAGTTTCTATTAATAATTTGGGAAGTCTCATTATGTTGTTTGTCCTCTTTATTCAGTATGGTGTTTGGGTCTGGTAACTCTTCTAGAGAGATATTTTCAGTCACTCGTTCCATTACACAATCTTTTATTTTCTTCTCTGTTGGGAACAGACAAGACAAATAAACTTAAGAAATCTACAGAACTGATAAAATTACAATGAATACACACATCCAAGATTGGTATAGTGAAGAGACATAGCACTGGTAAGAAGAAGCTCACAAACCTGCAGGTTGTTCCAAGACTGGTGGAGTGAGACGATCCTGGGCATCATAGAACTCATCATCTGACTCTGAACCAGCATCTCTTGTGTCCGTTGCAGAAACTGTTCTTGGAGATGGATTTTTCATTTTGGCAACGTGCCCTTTTGAGTTTGCTTCTTCTTTTTGGCTCGGCTTAACATTTTTCAGCTCTTGCTTGCATACTGGGTGGCTACGGATCCTTGCTAAAAGGGCTTGAACATTAATGCCAGATACTGTTGATTTTATGCTCTTACCATTACCTGCAGCTAACACAGCCTCAAAGTCTGCAGTTCTATAATTTTTGTTTTCATCCCTGTCCACCTCTTCCTCATAACTCAGAGCATCATCACTGGCCTCAGGTGGGCTGGGAAGGGAGTCAGATATTTGAGAGAGCTCACTGTAGAGCAAGCCTGTGGGTTTATTGTAGTACAGATCAGACATGGTGTTTGATTCTTGCTTCTGGTTTAGCTGTTCAGGTATCTCCAGTAGGTATGGATAATGCACATCCAAGTTTGAAGCCCCAGTGGTCTGCTTCGATTTGGGTAACTCCTTCTGAAATGTGTCCAAATGTGCACTCCATGTAGTGGATATTCTACTGCTCTCCTCAAGAGCATTAAGGGAGTTGCTGGACAGACTTGAGAAGCTGCTGTTGACCCTTGGATCAGTGTACCATCCTGTCTCTAGGAGTACATCAACTCTTGCAGCATACTCCTCATCTTCAGTACAGCCACTTGTTCCTTCTAGTGCACCCCCTACTACATTATCATCGTCTTCTGTATGGGTCACTATCACTCTCACTGTTTCTGTTTTGGCAACATGCCTATTGTCTTCATCCTTATAGATTTCTCTCCCATCATTTGTTTGATTTGAGATGGTGTCCTCAGAGAGTTGGGTGTCTAGATTGTCCATGGAGTAGTCCTCGTCTGAGCTTTCATCAGAGTCACTGCCACATCGGAATCCAAAGCCTAACAGCATATAAAACAAATGTATTACTAAACGCAAGACTTCTCTGATGAAAGACAGAACTGAAAAATATAAATTAGCCCATATACTAAAATTGTACCTTCTTCTAAGGGTATGCGACGTATTTTGGGACGAGGACCCCAACGGAACACATTCATGTTGGGATCCACCAACAATTTGCAGTAACCAGCCAGTAGGCAAGCCAAGTCCTTAGCAGCTACTGAATCCATGAGCAAGGCAAGGGGCTGCATAGAGAGATGTACAATGTACAAACATAATACACTGCTAGTCAAAAATAATTATTCAAACAACTTTTTTGTAACAGTGACTGATAAATATATCCTTCCCATAACGTTCCAGTTTAAATTTTGGCTTTCAATCCATTCTGTTACTACTTCTGCTAAGCATCAAATCAGAGTTCAAAGTCACCACCTGTGGGGGCGGAGCTATGATCTGGGGTTGCAGGTGCAGTTCTAGGTCAGGTCTTGATTCAGTAATGTTATTTGCCCAAAGAATGAGGTCAGCTGATAACTGAATATACTGAACCACTGGGTTATTCCATCAATGGATTTTTTCTTTCCTGATGGCACGGGTATATTCCAAGATGACAAGATCAAAGAATGGTTCAAAGAGGATGAGACACAATTTTCACACAGATTGGCCACCACAGAGTCCAGACCTCAACTCTACTGAGAATCTTTGAGATGTGCTGGAGAAGACCTTATGGTCCAAATCTCCCATCATCAATACAAGCTCTTGCGGAAGATCATGAGCATTGTTTAAGCGGCACGGTCTACCAGAGTATTGCTGTTGATCATGTCCATCCCTTATAACCACAGTGTAGCCATGATCTACATATCAAAGCTAAAATCATCTCAGTCTGTTTTAGATCATGCCAAGTTCAAGACTATACTGAAACAGCCTTCACAGTCACTAGACCTTAATTCAATAACAAGCACCTTTGAGATGTGGTGAAGGGAGATATTCACATCATGGATGTGTAACTGACAAATCTGTAGCAGCTACATGCTGTTGTCATTTCAATATGGACCAAGATTCCTGAGGAATGTTTCCATAATCTTGTTGAACCTATGCCATGATTTAAGGTAGTTCTGAAAACAAAAAGAGGTCCAACCTGTGCTAGTAAGGTGTGGCTAACTGGCTGATGAGAGTGTATGTGTGTATATGATGTTCGTTCCTGTTTTTGCAAGACTCACCTGAATATCATGCAGGTAAATCTTTAACATGCTGACCCTGTCAGATTCAGAGAGTACCTCGACACGGGAGATATAATGGAAATCTATGATGGTTGAGATCATATGCAACTTGTGGTTTAGTATCTGACTGATACCAAACCGGGCTCCCACCAACAAACTCACCAGTGACTCCCGGTCCTGCAGCTGTGATACACAAGTACGAATGCACATATTCATTATAAGTTTCCCTGCTCATATATAATATTAGCATTACCACATGAAAATTTAACTGCATAAAATTCATTATTGCTTTATGCCTTCTGATGCAGCTAGATTCAAGGATCAAAAAACATTTAGAATTTTTAAAATAGGATGAAAAATAACCGATTTATGGGAAAATATGTGGGCTGAAATATGACTGATTTTCTTATATTTTGTAATGGACTTTACTGAAGGCATAATACGCCACAAAGTAGTGGGTTTTAAGGTAAGAAACAACACTACAACAACTTGCTGTAATTTTCTTAGATTTTATCATAAACAAAAAAATTGACAGCCAAGGGTAAAAATGGCTGTTAATTTCAGATTTTTTTGTCAATTTTGCGATTCGACACACACGTTACACAATATGGCGGCCGTCTTGGATTCAACAAATATCATACATTTTTTTTTTCAGAAAGAATGACTAGAAATAGTGAGACAACATTATATTTGTAGCAAAATCATTATTATATTGTTACTGC
>JAVSBU010000137.1:1775719-1791775 GCA_033118015.1 Loricariichthys derbyi | reverse complement strand
GGGGGGGGGGGGGGGGGGAGGAAGAGCAACAACAAAAGATTCTATAGGATACACAAACTTTCAAGTACCACTATAAAATAAACCTGCAGCAAGAAACAAACAATTTTTAACAAGAAAAAATAAATTTTTAACAATTCCTTATTTTGCACAAGCAGCACTCTACATGTCAATCTTGTTTTAGCCTCAAACAGTTATTTTGACTCAAACAGTTATGACCTTTTGTGCCTTTTGTGTATTATGTCAAGCATCACACCAAAGAATTACTCATTACTGTAACAATATATACTATATAAACAATGAAATCAGACAGACATGACGCTTGCTAGCCTTGGTTCCCACACCTCAATGCAATGGACTAAAACATCCTAGATTTAGCATAGTACTAGGATGGCTAAGCATACTTCTCACTAATAGCTTCCTATTTTGCAATAGGTGAGCTTTAACTCTAGTAATCTCACAGATTCTTCCTCCACTATAACCACATGAACACCCTCATGCTCCCTGGAGTGCTCACACCTGCAGTCTAGTGTCTTGCCCTCATTTGTCACTTCAGCACATCCTGCCTTTGAATATGGCAGATATTTATTGGTCTGTTTAAATAAAGATCACACAGGAATGGCCAGCAGTCACTGATCTCTTTCTGCTTCCTCATTATCTGTATATCTGTATTTTTTCACACTCTGTCAGATGGCACCAGACCATCATCATGTAATAGACAGTAAATCTATACTGCTATACAAGCTGTACACTGACTACTTTAAGTTGTATCATTTCTATAGTGTTGTCCTAAGAGCTACAAATATTGCAAGGCTCTTGAAAGCATAGGGTGAAAGCTCACCAAATTAATATAGTTCTCCTATATGGTAGGAGAATGTTAGTAACAACGTTTTGAACCCATTAATAAATGCAACATAACCTGTACAACTATTAACAGTAATAAAATTGCAAGGCCCTAAAAAAGACAACAGATCATCTATGCATGCTGGGAGTCTCTGAGAATGCCATACCCACTTTGATGCCAGCTGGGGAGGGTGCTGCCATTACAATTTGTAGTTGTGATGAAGTAGTTGTAAAATTGTATAATCATGCCCTGTTTGCTTAGCTCCATGATTGCTAAATTACACATCACCAAGTTGCACAGACTTACCGCTTTTGCTTGCATTTGGAGATCTGATTAGTTTTCCTCTTTTGTTTCTGTCATTAGTGCCGTCTGTCTGTCTGCTGACACCCATTAGCATAAAAATTAGCTGGCATTTAGGAGAGTAGCTGAAACATCTGTGTTGAAGGAATTAGATCTAATTGAAACCCTGAATGCTTGCAGCACTGCTAATTCACCATCTTACTAACAGCATCACAGAAAAAGGCAACACATTTTGCTATTTAGAGATGTCTCCTTCTTCTGCTAATTAAGAAACAAAAACCCAGACACAGCAGAATTCAGATGGTTCAATTTGCCTACCAATGAGCTACAATCCATATGGAGAGCATTTTTTCAGGATTTTAGTTACATTAACTCTCTTGCTCCGTTTGAAAATGAGATGGGGAAATGTCTTTGTCAAAGGATAAACAGATGACACCTTTAAGGAAAATGTTTACATCTAAAAAAATCACTTAAGCATGCAAAGTCCTCCAGCTTTGGTGCAAAACTTGCTACAGGAGTCCAGGCATCATGATTCACTGTCATATCTGAGCTATTCTGTGCTGCAGTGCCATTTATTCTGAGCTTAATTGGCGTGCAGCTGTCTGATATCCTGAGTCTGTAACGCATGCGCATTAAGCAGCACCTGATGTGTAGTGACGGCACTCCGGGCTATGCTCTTGAGGTGCTTTAGAGATATGATCTGTTGGTGCGTGTAACGCTGGCAATCCATTGGGGTGGAACTGGGGGTAACGGATGAGACAGCCATGGTGGGAAAAAAACCTTCCCTCATTTGTCTCTGTCTCGGCTGGTGAGCGAGAGGAAACATTAATGCAGACCGATGGCACACTGAGGGATATAATTATGTCTATGCTTCTCCTTGTGAAGCTTGCTGGGAACCCATATTAGTTATAATATCTGTGAATTCATTCTGTCTCTCTATACTAGAAGCAGTGACAAGAGCAGAACGCAGATAGACGATCATTTCAGGTCAAACATGCTTCACCTGTATACTCTAGTCTAAAATGGTTCAAATGCAAACAATCATACCTAATGCTTGTGTGCCATTTCAGCTTTGGAACGAAGTTGGACAGGTCTAGTCCATGTCAAGCTTCATATGTGGACTTATCAGGGTGGCATGGTAACGTCTGCACTGCTGCCACAGGAAAGAGACCTAGGTTTGTGTCTGTGCCTGCCAACTGCCTGAGCAGAGTTTGCATGTTCTCTCTGTGTTTGGTTGGGTTAACTCCAGGTATTCTAGTATCCTCCCATGTTCAAAATGCATATATTAGGTCAATTAGTGTCTCCAAAGTGGTATATTGTGAATATGGAAATTCAGGGTTGGTTCCTGAAAGGTGAGTACACTCCACACTACCATCACTATCTAGCACTGCCTTAAACACCTTGGGCATGGAGTTCACCAGAGCTGCACAGGTTGATACTGGAATTCACTTCCACTCCATGATGACATCGCTGAACTTGTGAATGTTAAACACCTTATGCTTTTCTACCTTCTGATGAGGATGACCCAAAGTTGTTCAATTGGGTTTAGGTCTGGAGACATACTTGGCCAGTCCATCATCTTTACCTTCAGCCTTCTCAGCAAGGCAGTTGTCATCTTGGAGATGCGTTTGGGGCGTCATCATGTTGGAAAATTGTTTGTGGGCTTTCTGGTGTATCAGCTTTAAAAGTGGCTTTCTTCTGAGATGATGACCATGCAGACTGAGTTAATGCAGCTTGTGGCATTTGGTCTGAGCTCTGACAGGCTGACCTCCTACTTTTACAACCTCTGAAGCAAAACAGGCAGCACTCATGCCTCTATTTTTAAGTCAACCTTTGGATACGATGCTGAACATGTGGACTCAACTTCTATGGTTGACCCTGGAAAGGCCTGTTCAGAGTGGAACCTGTCCTGAAAAACTGTTGTATGACCTTGGCCTCTGTGCTGTAGCTCAGTTTCAGAGTATTAGCAATCTTCTTATAGCCAAGGCCATATTTGTGATAGTAATAATGCTATTTCTCCCATCCTCAGAGAGTTCTTTGCCGTGTTGAATTTCCAGTGGTCAGTATGAGAGAATTTTACACAGAACACCAAATTTAACAGCCCTGCTCCCCATTCACACCTGGAACCTTAGAACTCTAAGAAGTCTCATGACAACAGGAAGACAAAATTGGGCACAATTTGGCCATGTTCACTGTGGGGTGTGCTCACATTAGTTGCCAGATATTTAGACATTACTGGATGTGTGTTGAGTTATTTTCAGAAGACAGTAAATCTAGTAAAGCTGTACACTGACTACTACTAGTTATATCCAAATTTCTCATGACAATATAATGAAATATTTGCAGAAATTCTAGGGGTGCACTCACATTTTTGAGATACTGTACATGATTATTTCTGCCTGAGTGAGTGGAAGCCAGTCAGAGAATTACACCCAAGTGCTTCAGCAGCAACTCCTGTTGACTTTGAGGAAAACTGACAGGACTTAAGGAGCTCCAGCAACTGACTGGATCTGCAGTGCAGACACCAGTACTAGAGAGGAGGTTTAGACTGCTTAATGTCGTCACAGGGGGGAAGATACACAGAGCAGTAAGAATGGTAGAAACCAGGTACAAAAACACCTAAAGTCCAAAGTTGCAAACAGATCAGAAGTAAACTCATAATAAACAGGAAATGGGTGCAGAAAATTCTAGAAGGTTCTATATTTATGTAGCAGAAAACCAGACAGGCTGAATTTAGCAGGCACGAGCAGACAGAGAAGACAGGTCTGGGCTCAAAAATGGAAAGTGGGTTCAAGTAGCTCAAAAGGTACAAAACTGACTCAGAATCAAACTGGATAACTCAAGGATACAAAATCCAAAGCAGGAGCAATACCACTGAGAATATCAAGCCAAGACACAGACAAGATGTGTTTACAGAGGACTCACCAATGAACGTAAAAGGTAGAACCAGACAGTAGAGATAAGTATGTCTGGAGGCAATAATACTCAATAATAATACACAATAATACACAAATTTTCAAGCACCACTTGAAATTAAACAGTGGGAGAGAGAGAACACTTGTCACTACTCCAAAGACCACTATTCCAAAAATGTAGACTATTAATGCTGTTGACTTTTCTAAACATTTTTATAGCTTGAATGATAAACTTTTGAGTTGTTTTTTTTTTATCTGAAGGCTTTTTTTAAACCTGCCAGTTTGAATTAGCAAAAATGTATACTGTGACTCAATTAGATATACATAGTCTACATCAGACAGATTTAAACAACTATTATTCTATTTTAAAGATTACTTAAAGGATTGATCTGTACACATGAACGGTTTGTATTTCATTTGAGTCTGATTAATTATTGTAACTGTAG
This sequence comes from Loricariichthys derbyi, assembly GCA_033118015.1. NCBI lineage: Eukaryota > Metazoa > Chordata > Actinopteri > Siluriformes > Loricariidae > Loricariichthys > Loricariichthys derbyi. Next base: position 1,787,273 of record JAVSBU010000137.1, on the reverse strand, counting down.
TGAGTGTAATACAATAAACACAAGCTGATTCACACACTGAATGAGAAAACAATCTTCTCACCAAATGATTCTCTGTCTCAAATATTGACTTACTGAATGAGCGAAGCAACCGGATCAAAACATCCAGCCAGTTCTCGTACTTCAACCAATACCAGTTAAAAAATACACTATTTCCATAATCAGCAACAGTTGAATAGAAATTGAAAGACAAAGTTTTCCCTTGGTTCTCAGGAGCTTAAGGAGCAGAGATGGTCAGAGGATTTCCAGTTTGTGAACAAATGTGAGAAAATTATGGAAAAGTTTAAAAGTAATATTTCACAAAGAAACATTGGAAAGGATTTACATATTTCTATCCTAACTTTTGCTTGTTTTGCATTGTCTTGTTGAAAAATGCATGGAGATCCATGGGAGAATCTCATCTTGAATGCAGCCTATGTTGTTCTAAAATCTCAGTGTGCTTTTCAGCATTAATGTTGCCATCACAGAAGTCTAAATTATTTCCGATCTTACTTTGAGGTACTTCTTTTTCAAACATTTCAATAATTTTCTCACATATTTGTTGACAAACTGGAAATCAAAGTCTCAGCCTTTCTTGGATGCTGTTTTTGTACCAAATCATGATTAGAATCACCTGTTCACATGACCTGTTTGAAATCACTTCATTAAATAAGGTTTTAAATTTTTACTAGTCTTGAATCCCAAGGAGTCACATCCAAAAGATTTTTAATGGGGTTCTGGTCTGGACTCTGTGGTGGCAAATCCATGTATAAAATGATGTCTCACGCTCCCTGAACCACTCTCTCACAATTGGAGCCTGATGAATCCTGACATTATCATCTTGGAATATGACCGTGCCATCAGGGAAGAAAATCCATTGATGGAATAACCTGGTGGTTCAATATATTCATGTATTAGCTGACCTCATTCTTTGGGCTCATAATGTTGCTGAACCTAAACCTGACCAACTGCAGGAGCCCAAGATCATAGCATTGCCCCCACAGGTGGTGACCTTTTTTTGGCCAGGCAGTGTTTTGTGGGTTCATACTGTCTGAAAAAAATATAATAGTCAAAGTTAGTGTAAGGAATACAGTGTTTTTATTCTATTTCCATTTTCCATACTGTCCCAACTTTCTTCTGATTTGTACTATAGCTTGTAGTATAAACTGGATGATATTATTGCAATGGATTGTTTAGAATGATGAGCAAAGGTGTCTTTATCCATATAAGTGTGCAGCATAGTGATTCTTATTCTTTAGTGTATGGAACTGGACTTAGTGTCCTTCCATAGAAATGGTGATCCCCTGGCAGCTCAGCTTAATTTGTAACTTAATGATGACTTTCTTTTAAGTTTGTCTCTTCAGGACGTCTGCTCTTGTCCTCTCCATTACTAACTAATGCTCATTGTATCAAGTTTCTGGAAGAACTGCACCAAATAAAAGGCATCCATTAATACTAGTTGTATAAAGAATTGATCAGGTCAAATTACGTATTTTCCACCATATGTAAACTCACTATAAGCAGTTTTTTATAGAACACTGCAAATTGTAGTTCACTTTTCACTTATAAAGCTAATTATTCAGTGCTTATTGCTCTCAACAGAGTATATTGCAAATCTGTGCCTTCTCTGCCATGTTCAGCAGATCATCTTCATGCTCAGCCTCAGGGCTGTCCAGACCTGTCTGGAAAGCAAAAAACTGACTTGGAAAGACAGACAGCAAGTGAGGAACCAGCCAAGAGTTTATTCCTGGAAATCCTCCAGACTCAGGGGATAAAATTCTTCATGACAGAGTTCGTTGCCATTAAAAAAGAGCTGTTTAGCATTGTTGAATGAATGAGAATGAGATGGAACCACATGTCTATGTTTCTTGCATGTGTTTTGGACTTGGCATAGTGTATTTATCTTTTGATTAAAAATAGGAGGAAGAAATCTGAAGGAAAGGGTAAAACAAAATGCATGAAACCATGTGACTTGCATTTATAACATTAATCAGTGTGAAATAACACAGACAAAACAATGCTGATAACCACAGCACAGTATTTTTAAAATAGCATAAATCCCTCCTGCCAGTCAAATTATAAACACACCAACAAGTACCCATCTCTCTGGACATATTGCAACTCCAGTAACCCAACTAAATACAGCAAAGTTTGAATATGTTGTGTTTTGGATGTTGAGATCCTGTTATGGTGTGTTGCTGGTCAAAAGAGTTCAACCAAAGAGCTGGACCTTTCAAATACATCAGCTAAGGCAACACTGGATCTGCAATAATGAGCTTCATCCATCCTGATTGTACTTGGTATATGCTGGTTAGTGGTAGGCAAGTGCTGGTTTACCTGGTAAACATGAATGGTCTTAAAGTTGTGATCAGCAAATCTGAGTCTAAAACACAGCATATGGTGCTTTTAGGATCATACAAGGGCCCACATACAGGGATAAGAGAAAATGCTACAAAACTGCCTAATAACAATAAAGGTGTAGAATGAGTAAATATCTCAGAAAGCTTTATCAAGACCAACTTATACTTATGGTGCCTTAAGTTTAAGTCCATGATAATTTTACATGATCATTCTCTTGTACTTGTAATGCTGTAGGGTGTACCACTAATAGGATAGCCTAGCAGCTGAGAAGCATGAGCAGCACATATAGCCTATTGGCTGAGAAGCATGAGTAGTGTGTAGTGCTAATGGGAATAGCCTAGTGGCTGAGAAGCGTGAGTAGAAAATAACACTAATGGGGATAGCCTAGTGGAAGCATGAAGAGCACATATAGCCTAGCACCTGAGAAACGCAAGTAGTTTGTAGTGCTAATGGGGATAGCCCATGAGAAGCAGCTTAGAAGCGTGAGTAGCACGTATAGCCAACGGCTGAGAAGCGTGAGTAGCACGTATAGCCAACGACTGAGAAGCGCGAGTAGCACATAACACTAATGGGGATAGCCTAGCGGCTAAGACGTGCGAGTAGCAAAAAACGCTAATGGGGATAGTCTAGTGGCTGATAAGCGTGAGTAGCACGTATAGTCTAGTGGCTGAGAAGCAAGAGTAGCACATAACACTAATGGGCATAGACTAGTGGCTGGGAAGTTTTCCATATTTAAAACTTTCTAAAATTCTAAAATGTTTAGTGTTATGGCTTGATATTGGGTTATATAATAGAATATGAGAATGACATGTTAGCTGTTAGCGTTCAAATTGTAAAGGTTTAGTATTTTACTATAAACACACAATTTCAAAGAGAATATGAGTTGAACCCTGAGCTGTTGGCAGAAACATCTCAGGTTAGAAGACCGTTTAACTGGGTCTGTTTGGAAACTCATTGCCTGCAGTGACAGTGTGTTTAGGGTGTTATAAATTATCCCTTTGGCGGCAACTGTAGTAAAAGAGCATTTTCAAAATCCATTAATGAGCTCAAGACTGTTTAACTGGAAGATGCAGACATCTTGTGTCAGGTTTTGTAATTCGGGTAAATGACAGGAACAAATCTCTGATGCTGGTAGGCATATATTGTTATTGTTTAATTAAATCACATGAAAGGTCTTTCATTATTAATTAATTTGTTAGTTTGTCTTTAGTCTCAGGTGGCACAGTAGCAATTTTCTAGCCCATGAGAATGGTGGCCCAGGTCCGAGTCCTACTGATCCATGCCATCCAGTTCAAGTAAAATTAACTGTGTCTGATGGAGAGGAGGTCGATTGGACCAGTGCTGCAACAGTGACCCTTATCAGCCTGAAATGAACTGGTGTCTTTTCTGAGGCATGTTATAACTTGCATTTTCAAAAGTCCTTTTTTATGCTCAAGAAAATAGAGTATGAGTTTGGCTCAAGGCTGTGAAGCTTAAAATGTGATCTTTCTGTTAAGCTAAAAGGTCACACTCAGATTGTTTCAGAAGTAATCAGTAAGTATCTTCCTTCAGTAAAAAAACTGCACTCAGATAAATAAAAATATAATCTTTATAATCACAGTAAAACAACCAACACTAAATCACACCAATGACTTACAATGTACCACCCTGGTGCTGTGGTTTGCACCATATAAGGATGTGTATTGTAAGGATTTTATTGATACAGATACAGATATTAATATTGCTAATTGATGCTATTATTGATACTCTCCATAATTTGGTGCAAAACTGAAGATTCTCTTTTTTCAATTTATTTCCCAGAAAACAACAATATAATTTGTTTCACTCATTATATATATTGATTTAACCGTATATTAAATGAGGGAGCAGCAATTGTCTACAAATGTCTGGTCAACCAATGTCTGGTGGTGACATGGAACTGGAACTTTTTTGAATAATGGTAAGAACTTCAAATCTGTGGTTGTTACAATACGTCTCTATGTGAGGTTGCTAAAGAATGTTAAAGCGCTGCTTCAGAATGTCACAGTATATGTACCACAAACACACCTCCAAGATGAAAACCTCTTTGCTGAGGAAGCTAAAGGTAAACGTGATGGACTGGCCAAGTATGCAGCCAGACCTAAACCCAACTGAGCACCTGTGGAGCATCCTCAAACAGAAGGTTGAAAGCGCAAGGTGTCTAACATTCATCAGCTCCGTGATGTTATCACGGAGGATTGGAAACTGAGTAGTAACCTGTGCAGCTCTGGTGAATTCAATTCCCAAGAGAATTAAGACAGTGCTAGATAATAATGGTGGTCACACAAATTATTGACACTTTGGGCACAATTTGGACATGTTCACTGTAGAGTGTACTCACTTTTGTTGCCAGCTATTTAGACATTAATGGCCGTGTGTTGTCATTTTCAGAAGACAGTAAATCTATACAAGCTGTACATTGACTACTTTGTGCCCCATGAAAATATATAACAAAATATTTGCAGAAATGTAAGAGGTGTACTCACTTTTGTGAGATACTGTGTCTATGTGTGTCTGTCCATTTCAGTTAGGTCCATACCCTATGTGCCCTCTTAACTCTTCTCTAGATCTTCCTCTCTTCCCCCATTCCATTTCCTTGATGAAGAAGAAAGGGAGGTTGAGGCTAGTGCCACTGCCTGGCTAATTAGAACCAGGGTCAGTTAAAATGGGAACTTTAGTATAACATGCCATAAAATCCTGAAGGCTAACCATAAACCACCCGATTTCTTTCATTCTTTCAGAGGGGACTCAGAGTAAAACATTGGTGTAAACTTTGACGAGCACCCCTGGGGTCACCCGTAAACCCGTTACTAGTGATGAGATACGAGGGGGATTTCCATGGCCTCCCATTTTGTTCTTCTATCTTTAACTCCTTTTTTGTTATTTTTCTTCAAATAGCAGAAAGGCTCAAGTTCTTGGTTTCCATGAATGTATTGGTTTGCCACTGAAATGTCACCAATACTAATATCATCAACAATTGCAGTTTGAATTGTGCTTAGCGTTACAAGAAGTGGAGACTGATATCTGCCACTTAACACACAGTTAAGTTAGTAAAAGAGCTTATTGGTAGGTCCTGGCTCTCAGCAGTGAGGTTAATATTGTTTTAATGGCAGCCATAGGGGAATGTGACTTTATGTTCCCAAAAGCATTCCATGTGGGGCCCATTAGGCATTAACAAGCACATATTTTACTGATGTATTTAAGCCTTCATATTATATTAACCATATTTGTGAATGTATTTGAGGAAGAATTTGCCTTAAAACCTGACAATTAATGTGCTTTTTCTCAATGGTGTATGTCCATGAAATTTAGATCGATTTCTGTCTAATATGATTTTATAGAAGCAGTGCAGTCTAAGAGAAGAAATCAGAATGTGTATGCATAGAAAGCATCTAATCCATAAACTTGAGGGATTCTTTCAATATGTTAATCAGATTTGATAACAAATTAATATTTGTCTCATTAGTAGTATTTTTCATAAAGCACATCTCTTTCATTTCATTTCAATTTGTCTGTTCAGTAACACACCCACTTAAGTTTTAACTATAACATGTCCAAAAAACTCACAATTTGCAAAATCTATTAGCACAGGAGTGATTACTGTGCTGAAAAACCTGACAAAACAATTTGTTAATTTTACAAATGATAATGATTTTTTGCCTGTCAAAGGTCTCCCTAGGGCAAAAGAAAACACGCAGTGCACCTAAATATCACGTCACTGGGTTTACATGTCTCCGTTAGCACGGTTGAGAGGGCAGCTGGATATATATTTCAGTCTACCTCTAACTATCTCAAATTTCCTTGGATCCTGAGTCTCGCTAGCCCTTAGACCACCCCTGATTAATCTTCCCCATCATAGCATTCTTATAATTCGCCATTACAAAAGCCATTAAAGTTGGTTACAGGGCTCCTTGAGGCCTCCAGCTGGCCCTTTGCACCTCGGACGAGTCTCTAGTGGAGTAGGTCCTTAAAGCAGGGTGAAGAGATCAACCAAAAGAAAACAAGGATGATGAATGCGAGAAAATGAGGGCGCTTTTGCTTTCTTTCATCTACTCTGATTCTGGTCTTCAGTGAGCCATTAACCCAAAGGACAACTGTCCAGTGAGTCAGTGAGGAATGAGCTCCCTACAAACTTCAGGCCAATGTTTATGCCCCAGAAAGGAAAATGGAACAGGGGACATTCAAGAGGTGGAGGTCTGAGTAGGGGGGTGGCTGGAGCACTCTGAACTGAGGGTTTGAACTGATTTTGTTAGTAATACTCTGACAGATTAGTGACCTAACCCCTCGTAGATAGACACTTTAGATCTAAGGTACATATTTAAGTGTAGAATCACTCTATTTTTTATATTTAATAAAATAAACCTCTGAAGTGTATATATGCTCAGTGTACACAATTTAAGTGGTTAATATTTATTATGAGAGTCTAGAATAAATATTAATGAAAACATCTACAGCAGACGTTTCTCGCTGTCCAAACTTAAGTCCATGTGAATTCATAGGTCAGCACCTTCGGACCTTTTCATAACCAAAGATTTGCTGACAGCAGTTATCAAATGGGGCAAGGAACAGGGGACATAAATATTGCCATGTACCATGGGAAGGCCTCGGTCACTTGGTTTGGTTCGTAGCAAGTCCAACAGCCAGCACCTGCACAGTGCTGAAATAGAATCTGGGCTGAACTCTGGCTCTCTAAGACTGAGGCCTGCCAGGAGTATGAGAGGGGGCTCAGGGTCAGAGAAACAGAGGGAGAGTGATGGAGAAGAGTAAGTAACTCTCATAGACAATTTTCCCAGAGTAATGTGTTTCAAAGCTGTTCCCTCTGCAAGGGGTAAAATGACATAAGAGGCCATTTTCTAATCCTGCCACATAGTTTAAGTTAATAAACAACATTTCCAATTTCATTTGGACAAAATGTAAGGTTAAAAATATATTTTGAACATTGATAAATTTGATTGTTCACTGGAAACAGAAGTCAGAATTGTATTTAGTTTTAATACAGTAAAATAAAAACAAGTGAAATACCTGCTATTAGAAAGGAAATAATTAACTTTCGAAAGCTTTTTAATGCATCTATTATTATATTAAAGATTCTAAATGTAACACTGTAGTAGTTTTACCCACCATACCTTATGAAAAACCATAATAAAATTGATTTGCAGGTGATAACTGCAAGAAATCTGCAAGAATGCTTTTGCTAATATTTAAATCACTGGGTTTTCATATATAAATCAAGCTGCAGAAAAATAATAAACGTCTACTCTTGTTATGTAGTAGTCTCTTGTGCAGTAAGGATTGCACTTCTGAGTGTGACTCTGTCAAGCTTATTAAATTTGCTGATAAAGCCATCCTGGTGGGACTCATTTTATACAATGAGGAGTCCAAATACAGATATGAAGGCCAGTATCTGGTTACATGATGTCATTACAACAACGTAGAGCTAATCACACAAAAATTATAGTAAATTATCATTGATTTTAGAAGGAAATGTTCTTCACTCCTTCCAGTTAAATGAATAGGTAAAAATTCCTGGGAACTACCAGTCAAGATGATGTCAAATGGGCCAGGAACATCAACAACAGGAACATCAACTCTGTTTTATGCATCTACGATATCATACATTACTATATTATCCATTTCTGTCTGGTTTAGCTCTCCAATTTCTCAAGAACAAGCTACAGCACACCAGAAGAAATGAAGGAGAAAAACAATGGATGCCATCTACTCCCCTTCAGACCTGTACTATCAATTATCCTGTAAAGTGTGTGGCTTGCAGGCATTGTTCCTCTTTCTTGATGCTATCTATCCACATTTGATAAGTATGTTACCGTATCTATTGAGACAGTCTTCAGTTTTGTGAATGATGAACCTGCAGGGTAAGCACCTGCTACTTGCATTTTTGAAACTGTTAGTTGCCCCATGCTGCTTTGAAATATGCCTCCATGAGAATGAGTAACAGCTGTAATTTGATTTGGGATGCACTAGACAAGTTTCTATATGTAGGTGACAGAAATGTTAAGCCAATCTTGTCACTTTAAGAGGACTCACATTTTGCAGACCAATCCAGATGTGTGACCACTCTGGAATGTTCATCATGCCAATCAGTCACATTTGCAGCCCTTTGAACATGAGAATGATCACAAATGGAATCCAGGAATGGGAATAGTATGTTCCTCAGTAAGATAATGTAGGAATTTTGGTTCAAATGTCCTGCAAGATTTAATTCGCACAATTAAAACACCCCCAGAACATCACAGAACCTTGTCCATATTGAACCACATCTTGCATACATTGAAGTCCTCATTGAAGGCTTTCTGATGTCTTCAATATGACACCTAGCATCATTTACATACAGGCAGAAAAGAGATTTATTGACTAGATAATGTTTCCAGTTATGAACGGTACCTTTTTGAGCAGAAGTAAGCAGAGGCCTCTTGCATGTCACTCTGCTCCGTATATTCATGGTATGCAGTTTCCTCCTGAGTGTTCTTTCAGAAGTTGATTGTGACCTATTTTGACTTCTAGAAGCAATTCTTGCCTGCAAACCATGTAACATGCCGTTAACATGGTCCCTGTCCATCATTGTCTTCATTCAGCCACAGTTCTGACAAAAATTTCCTGTAGACTTGGATTTTTGCCACTGCTGGTAGATTTGTATGACCATACATTTTACATTTATCAGACACCCTTATCCAGAGCAAATTACAATTTTACAATACAATTATGGGTTAAGGACCCAAAAGTGGCAGTTTAGCAGAGGCAGGATTTGAACCCTGGAGCTGTAGGTCCATGGTCCAACACCTTAACCACTAGGCCACCACAGCTCCACATGTACATTTCGAGACCTGCAAATTCCTTCACATTATGGCCTTTGGCATGCTCAAATACAATCACTCCTTTTTGTCATCATTACCATTTGGTTTGTGACCCATTTTCCATACATTGAACAAGATATTCACTGCACTCTACCACCTCTTCTTAATCTACAAATCCTGTCACAGACCCTGCAGGTATGTAACCCAATCATCTTTGTGCAGCATTGTATGCAGGAGCCCAAAGTTACTACAACCTTAAATGCAAGGTGACTCATTTTTTTGTCTGATAACTATATACACAGCTCAAAAAAATAAAGGGAACACTAAAATAACACATCCTAGATCTGAATGAATGAAATATTTTCATTGAATACTTTGTTCTGTACAAATTTGAATGTGCTGACAACAAAATCACACAGAAATCATCAATGGAAATCAAATTTAAAATTAAATTAAAATTAAAGTAAAAATACAAAATAAAATTAAAGTGGAAAACACACTACAGGCTGATCCAACTTTGATCTAATGTCCTTAAAACAAGTCAAAATGAGGCTCAGTATTGTGCATTGCCTCCACGTGAAGTCTGATTTACTTGGAGTTACATTGTGTTGTTTAAGTGTTCCCTTTATTTTTTTTGAGCAGTATGTATATTGTTAATTGTAATTCTACCCATCCCCTGTTTTAAAAGGGAAGTATATTTTCTTAAACTCCCTGGCACTGAAATAATTCCCACTTAAGAGTATATATTATTGCCATTGTAAATTATCACAGAAATGTCTAGATATAGTGGACTTGATCATGTAGATTAATGGACTTGATCATGTAGTTTATGGGAGATTTGTCCTCAGTCAAAAGTACCAGTTGACTATGAGGCCATTGATTTAGTTGTCATTCCTGGGTTAAGACAAGATACACTAAGCCTGGTTTCACACAGTAGCAATAAACACAATAAGCCCTGGACTAAGATCTCACCCGCTGACATTATGAAGTGCTATAGTTATGTGAGAGTCAGCCGCAGTGTAAAAACAAACCAAATGTCAGCACTGGAGCAGCTGTTTTTTGACTAACACAGGCCAACAGAGGAGCAGGACACTAATGAAACCTTGCTCTGACTGTTAGCAATGCCTCAATCTTTCAGTTTGTATGCTCCTGCTGACATTTTCTCCAAATGGAAACAATGAACTCAAGAATGGGTGCTAAAAGAGAAATCAGAGTTTTCACTTCGCTTCCCTGCTTTTTATTGATTTGATCCAGGGTGAACTTTGCAAAACGAGCAATGTTCCATGTTTGTTAATGCTAACCTGCTACTGGACGGCCAGAAACCGAGATGAAGTTTTGAATTGCTATCCTCAGGCTTTCAGTCAGTAATACGGTGAGATATAATACCAGGGAGATGTTGTAATGAGGTCATTTCACAGGATGTTTTTGTTGGAGGCAGTCAATACCTACAATCTAAATGTCTCTGGAGTGTTCTTATCATAGAGAAGATAGCTAGAGTGCTGATTGCAATTCTTACTCTGTCAGGATAGTGATAGAGGCTTATAATACATAGCATATATTTTCCCTCTATAGATGCTACACTGATGCAATATTACATTACTCTAAGATAAATAAAAAAGAGAGACAGGAGATCTGAAGATGCTGGATGGTTTAGACCAAATGGCTTATTAATTATTCAAGAAGCTGATATTACAACAGAAAATCTATTCTCCTCGTTATTAAAAGCTCTGGTAATTAGTTCAGAACACGTCAGTGTTCCAATAACAGTCTTAACATTGTTAGTGGTGCCTGTATGTGTATAATTGGTGAAAATGAACAATGGGTATGTATAGAGAGAAGACACGGGGGTGGAGGACTATAAGAGGGGCTTTATTGTAGTTGCTTCTGCATTAATGAAAATATCGCATAATGTTGTGCAATTGGGAAAGAAACTTTTTTGGATAATTTTTTGGATGTGTGCATAGGGTTATGGAACCAGTGCATTGTCCAGATTCGATTAATTTAAAGAGAATATGAATGGAATGTGTTTGACTTTTAATTACAGTGTTCCTTCGCTACTTCGCGGTTCATTTATTGTGGACTTTTCAAAATATATTAATGTAAAATATTTATTGTGGTATTTTTGCTGATTCACTGGGTTTTGCGGTACTTCGTTTAAAGTATTTTTGCACATGCATGGTATGTATTTACAGTGTAAATAACCATCTAAAATGTTTATTAATTTTTGGTTAATTACCTAATTGATATTTAAGTTATCTATATTTAATATTGATGTAAATACTTTCTTACTGTGGCTAACTTCACTTACACGAGAGACTTCACACCAGTCTATACATTTAGGTAAAGGCAGAGTCTTTTATTTTGAA
>JAVSBU010000137.1:1504748-1520918 GCA_033118015.1 Loricariichthys derbyi | reverse complement strand
GTCAGTTCCACTGTCTCCAAACCATACAACATAGCTGCTCTCACCACAGTCTTGTAAACTTTTCCTTTGACCTTTGCCTTTTGTCACAAATCACTCCTGAAACTTTTCTCCACCCACTCCATCCTGCCTGGACTCACTTTTGCCAGTATAACAGTAATAAAAAATTCCCTCTTATCTTAAACATTATAGAGAATGGCGGAGTGGTAAAAATCAAATATCGCCTTTAACTCACTACCATGGTGACTCGGTGTCACATGCCGGCACGATTGTCTGTGTCTGAGGGAGAGAATGCTGGTTTGAGGATCATCCCCAGAACTGCAACAGGAATCCCTGCTGTAGATAGCGTGAGCTGTGCCATCCTTGGCATAAGTATGACTGCACCCCATTCCTTCATGGTTTTTTTTTTAATGTAAGTATGTTAGTGCAAACCAGTAGAGGGCAGTCTCTACTCAGTAATGTGAACCACCAGTCTATAGCCTCAGGTTACTCACCAGTTCTGTTCTCACCCATCTACTTTCAGTTACTTAAACTGCTTAAATTACTCTTTAACAATTGTGTCTTATGTGGTTGTATTCATGGAAAAGATGGCCAATAGGACATAATTTATTTATTTGTTTGTTACTTTAAACAGTTAATGTAGAAAGCTGTATAACTGTTTGTAGTAGAGTAGAATATAGTATAAATAAATTTTCTGTGAATTATGTGCTACATTTGGATTTTGTGACTAGTGGTCCATGTGTACAGGTTTTACAGGGTAGCCTTTTGATGACTGATCTTTGACTGAACACTAGAGGGAGACAATGAGCAGTGTAATCTTTGACATAGAAATTTAAATAAATAAAATAGGCCTATGCTTTGCATTTCAGGTCAGAGAATACTATAGAACAAGTTATCATCACTGTGCAGCTTTTAATGAATGAGAATTGCATGTATAATACGTATTATGTATTTTTATTGTGTGGTTTTTTGTGTGTGGGGTGTGTGTGACAATTTGTCAGCTCTAGAAGTAAACTCCTTAAAGTTTAAACACCACAGCGGTTTACTGTGTTATCATAACACTAAGTCTAACTCTGTCATGGAACATAACTCAATTTGGGATCACGTGCTTTGATTTCAGAACTTTTACGTTATCGCTTTTCCTATCACAAACACATCGTGAAATGGACCATTCCAGTTCCATTACCTCAATGTGGATGTAAATAAGAGCCTGAGCACTCGGTGGATCTCAGCAGGGTCATGTAGTTCCTTTCCTGTTTGGACCAGTGTTTGTTTTTGTCCTGCGTCTTCTTGCGAGGTGCACCTCCCTCCCCTGCTGGGCTGACAACCTCAGTTCCCTGTGAAGAGCCCAGTCCTCTCTCATGTGTGCTCGGGCCACTTGGCTCCTTGACTACTGGAATAACAGAGTCCTGAGAAGGAAATGACAGCCTCTTGTGTGTGGGGGGATGGGGGTGTAATAACAGATAGGTGTGGAGATATGTCTTGTCAGTGCTTGCATGATGGAAAAAAAATCAAGATTCTTGTTTAAATATTAATAAATAGATGTATGTAAGAGTGTGTTTTATGGATCTGATCTGTGTATTGTGATATATTTCCAGGGACTGATTCGCTGTAGTTCATGGGAAAGTTCTGAGTCATAAAATGTCTAGGGTTTCCTTTAAAAGTTCCACTAAATACTTTGCTCTCACTGTCCTATGGAAGGGGTAAGTGTACCACGTACAAATGATGCTGCTACTGGTGTAACAAGTGTTGTCTGTGCATGTCCAGCCTCTTATCTATTTTGTGTTACCAGAAGGTTTCTGATGAGCTGGATGAATCTCCTCCCCTGTTCCTCTCCATTTCTCTTGATCTCCTTTGCATTTCTCACCATTTCATTCTTGGCTTGCATTGTAGGGATAGGTCCCTGACTTCCTCTTGGATTACATAGTATACTCCCTGTTTGCCTACCCTCTCACAGACTACATATCTGGGATTCATTAACCTCGGGAACTTCCAGAGTTCCTTTGTCCTGCAAGATCCTCTGTGTTCTAGGAGCCGCAGGAAGAAAGAGTGACCATTGTCATTCACTGCATGCCATGCGCATGTCTGTCCTTGATCCCTCACTTTGAAATGGAGTGGTTAAGGGAAAGCAGGGCGCTCTGCTCTGCCCATAGTTTCCTCTCCTCATCTCCCATGATTTGTGATGTATGAGTGTGAATTTGGGCATGCCCTAACCATCCAATCTAATTCTGAATATCATCAGATAATTGGTGCATTGTAAAGTAAATGGTCAACAGAGGGGGCTCTATGCAACTGAGACTAGAGAAGTAATAGACCAGGCTTTGCTCTCAGGCTTCTACTAGTCCAAGAGATTTAGGGATTCTCACCTCATTATCAGGAACACAACTACCTGTGAGGGGATGAAACAAAAGATGGAGGGATAAACTGACAGGAGAGCCGAACTGAATACTAGCAAGGACATTAGAAAGGCATGTCAGCCAACTTCACAACATAGGAATTGTACACAGTAGCATTACAAACATGTCCGTAGCCAGATATGTAGTCACCAGTCCAGACATCTGTAAATTTTTTTAGCCAAAATAAATTTTGAAGCTAAGGTCCTTCAAGAACACTGCATAATTAATTCTGTTAGTTGTGAAAGAGGGTGCAATCTCAGCTCGTTGTATCATCAAATCTTCCAGCAAGTGTGTGTATATGTACTCAACAATGTGAAAAATGAGATTTTGTCAGTAATGCAGTCAACAACTTTGATAATCAGATAATGGGAAGCCTCCGAGTCTACTTTGCAACCAACCATTAATCTCACAAAAGGATGGCATGTAAAGTAAGAACTTCAATAATGACAGGATAATTAATTTCCTCAAGGACCTGCTTCGTTTCAGAATTTTCCCAACAGTGTTTAGAAGCTGTTTCACGGCTGCTGTGTTTAATTCCAGGGTTGCCAGATCCCACAAGAGAATAAGCAACCAGGTCTATGGAGACAAGCCCAGAAGAAGCAAAGTTTCTTAGAACAAGAGGATCTGGCAGCCGTGTTTGATTCTGAGAGCTGCTTCTGTGTGCATCGTAGAATGAGCAAACCGAAAGCACTTGGAATATTGGTATAAATTTGCAGAGAAATCTGATTTCTGCGATAAAATCTTTTTTGGCTGTATTTGATGTTTTATATAACTCACTTATATAATTAATTAAATAATTCAAATGTTTTAATGTCTGTGCCATGTACAAAAAAGTTTGAATTTTTGAGTAGCAAGGTGTGGGGAGTCAACATCCAGCATCTCTCTATCTAGCTAGCTATAGCTACTGTATCTATCTGCCTGTCTTTCTGTCTGTCTGTCTGTCTGTCTATCATTGGTGACTGAAATGTGATACTTCAAAATTGCTGGTAGACCTGCATGACCGTACACTTTGATATACCTAAAAATTGAGTACTTCCTTCGCTATATTGGTGGTTGAACGTTTGTGAACCCTTTAATAATTTCTATATTTCTGCATAAATATGACCTAAACATCATCAGATCTTCACACAAGTCCTAAATTTAGACAAAGAGAACCTAGTTAAAGAAATAAGACAAATATATTATACTTGGTCATTGATCCAATATTGCATATATGTGAGTGGCAAAAGTATGTGAACCTCTAGGATTAGCAGTTAATTTGCAAGTGAAATTAGAGTCAGGTGTTTAAATCAATGGGATGATAATCAGGTGTGAAGGGGGCACCCTGTTTTATTTAAAGGGTTCAACTCTGGGATGATGGTGGGTTTCCTCACATTAACTGCTTTTGATTGGATTAAGGTCATGACTTTGATGGCAAGCTGTCCTGGCCCAGATTCAGAAAACAGGCATAAACCATGATACTACTGAAGTTCTATTTGGGTCTCATCTGTCCATAAAATATTCTTCCAATAACCTTCTGGTGTGTCCACGTGATCTTTAGCAAACTACAAGTGCTGTGGGGTTTGTGATGGGGTTCATAGATTGAGAAGAGGGGGTACAGTATAGGGAATGTCTTGTTCAATGTGTGAAAAATGACTCAAAAAGCAGATGTCAGTGGTTGGCATAAAGGAGCGAAAGGCCGTAGGCCATAATGCGAAGGAAGTAGATGAATTTACAGGTATATCAAAGCAAAATTTCACATGGGTATACCTGCAGTGTTTCATCAGAAAAAAATGAAAAATGACGGCCAGGAACCGCCGGCGTGTTTCAGGCTTGTGAGTAATAATCGCGTCATTTCCAGGCAAGAATTGCTCATAGAGGGCCAGATTTGTGGAGTACATGAGTACCATTTGTTTTGTGGATAGAATCTCCCATCAGAGCTGTGGATGTCTGCATCTTCTCTAGAGTGAACATTGGCTGCTTCTCTAATTAGTGTTCTTATTGCCTGTGCTGAACCAGAAAATATACAGGACATTTGTATGCAGTATTTTTTAAAAATTGGAAAAAAAACAAACACACACAAAAACCCACATTCAATATGCTACAGTGCCAAGTATTTAGTGTGACCTCAGCTTACACATCAGCAAGAGCAACATCTGACAGTGTCAGGGACAGTCTGAAGAAGCTTGATCAGGAATAGAGTTTTTGGAAGGGTAGCAGAAAGAAACATTTTTTTCAGAAAGGGAATGGTGTGAAAAGGCTACAGGTATCATCATGGATTATTTGTTTGCTTAACTGGTGCATTTAAATATTAAATTAAGACATTACACAACTTTATCTATAATTTTATTCACAATGAACACAGAGCTGTTTGAGATTAATCAAACTTAGTGATGTGACACTTAGAAGCGCTAATCAAAGCAGAGCCCACTGTTGGAAACTGAGTAAAGCTTCAGAAAGTGGCTGGCTTGTTGGCAGCTGTAGAGTAGCCATCTTTACAAATAGAACCAATAAATCAATATCAAATTCTAAGTGCAGGAAGCCAGATGGCCTTCCTCCAGACCTTCAACCAAGCAGGTCAGAGCCCTCTTAGAGCCAGCATGGCTACTGTAACCCAGGCCCACTGTGAAGAGTCCCTTTGAAGACTTTTCATTCAAACAAGGAGCCCATGAATGACTAAAGGGAACAAATAAGCTGTTACGACTCAGGTCAGATCTGTGTTTGTGTTTTTCTGAACATCAAAGGCCTGTGAGTGTTTGATATGCAACCCCCACACCTTGCTCTAGAGCTAGGACAGGTAAAAGGGGTGGAACAGTTGATTGAGAAAAAATGGATGTCTTCTGATTTCTCCCTCTTGGCTCATGCCATCAGGCTCTTAACTCAGACAAAGAATCTTTCTTTGCCTCCAGCTCCCTACAGAGCTCTCAGCCCTTCACACCTCCCTATGTCTATGACTGCAGACCTGACCTTACTATGTGTCTGATGGTTGGTACCATATATGATTTTACATGACACTTTGGTGTTCAGCATTTGGCGTGCCCATCCCCGCCGTGCAGCAATAACTGTAACTAGATATGTCCAGTAACTGTTGATCAGTCCTGCACACCAGCTTGGAGGAATTTTATCCCATTCCTCCATACAGAACAGCTTCACCTCTGGGATGTTGGTGGGTTTAATTACATTAACTGCTCGCTTCAGAACCTTCCACAATATTTTGATTGGATTAAGGTCAGGACTTTGACTTGGCCATCCTAAAACATTAACTTTGTTCTTCTTTAATCATTCTTTGGTAGAACGAGTTGTGTGCTTTGGATTGTTGTCTTGCTGCATGGCCCACCTTTTCTTCAGCTTCAGTTCATGGACAGATGTCCTGATATTTTCCTTTAGAATTCTTTGATTATAATTCAGAATTCATTGTTCCATCAATGATAGCAAGCCGTTCTGGCCCACATGCAGCAAAACAGGCCCAAACCATGATACTACCACCACCATGTATAGCTGTCTGAGTACATTTATTACATTAATATATTTATTCTTTTAGCCAACACTCTTATCCAGAGCAAATTACAACTGATACAATCTCACAACCCAAGCAATTGTGGATTAAATGCCTTGATCAAGGAGCCAACAATGGCAGCTGGTGGGATTTGAACTCTGGATCTTCTAATTTCCAGTTTAGTGCATTAACCACTGTCCCATATTTTCCTCCTGTGTCAGCTTTCCATATACCTTAGTTGTGATCTTTCACACAAAAGAAGCCATGATCACTGAGATATGGGCTTCAGTTAGGGTAACACAGACGGTGTCACTTGTTTTAAATCAACAATCTCAACTGAATTTCTGTGTTGGTAAGAGGTTACGTTAAACAGTAGTTTGATTGAATGGCTGTTCACAGGCGAGTGTGAAATGCCAGCTCTGAGGTGAGGTGTCAGTAAAAACTCAGGAAAAAGCAGGTTGCACCATTCTTTGTATGGCAGTTGGATGAATGCACAGCCTCCATTGTTCCAGGCCAACTGACCAACCCCATCAGACCTTCCACACTGCTTTGTCTTAAACTACATAACCACTTCCTTCAGCCAGGTCAGGGCAAGGTCATGACTTTGAAATACTTGCCTTTCCCCTGTCTGGCTGTTACAAAATTCTAAAAGTGGCTTATAACTCTGACCCCACATCACCTACATTTGTGTCATTGTAAGCAAACATTACATTTATGTCATATGTAAATATACAATTTAGTTTGAATAATATTAATTAAATAAATATTAATGTAATAACTTTTGACTAACAAGACAAGACAGTCAAACCAGTGGTCTGAGATTTACTGCACAAGGTTAACCTCTCTAGTTAACATTAATGGGGTCAGTTATTTAGTTTTAAAGACACAGGGCAGTCTCACCTCTTCTACTTGTCCTGGGGCTGAGGCTGTCTTGACGAGCCAAATGGAAAAAGCTGCTGTCTTTTCTTGATAAGAAAAAAACCAATGTGCCATCAGGCACAGAATATGCAGGCCAGGTCAAGCCAACACTGCGAAAGAGGGAGATAGGAGAAGGAATGGAGAGATACTACCTGATAAAAATCAGCATGGACCTTTGATCCTTAAGAAACTGATAAGAAGTTACACGGTGACATGCTGAGAAGACAAGCAGGACAACATGGCAGGTACAAACAAGCATTCAGAAGTGGAGGTGGCCCAGAAATGGTCGCAAACAACTACATAAGACTGTTGGGAGATTGGCTATTTTCGAGAGAAATATTAAATTATAGGTTTTCCATTTTGGGGCAATAGTACTACAGGTTTGAACAGGACAGGGTCCAACACTAGTATAAATTCCAAACAAAGAAACAGAGTATTATGTAAAGGATGTAGAAAAAAATATCTGCAAATTTATACCACCTAGAGTGCAAAGCCATGCTTAACATGTTAACATGTTGGCCAGTCAGTGGTGAAAAAAATAAACACTGTAACGTATATCATATAACCTTGCAATATTTAAGAGAAAAGAGCACTAATTATGCATTTTTTAGTTAATATTAAATTAAGTCTATCGGGGGAGGTCTGGTCGTGTGTTTTTCCCAAGCAATGATTTAGGGCCTGCATGTGGAGGCCAGACAAGCCCTGAAGTTGGGCGAGATGGCCTGAAACAGATGCCTGACTGTCTGGCTTGGAGGAGGGGGAAGTTGAATTCAAAAGAAGGATGGAACTGCCCACTGAGTTAATGTGTCTCTGTTGGGCCTCCTAGCAACACAGCTGCAATATAGCTCTATTCACTGCACCTGCAGCCAGGTCCACATATACGGGTAGGTGAGAGATATAAGAACATGGGAGAGGGGGTATACAAAGACAGAGAAGTATAGGGAATTTTGTAATAATTTTAATGAAATCATGTGTAGTCTCCCAGTTCATAATTAGAGACCACCTCCAACCCAACAAACCCATTGGAAAATGGGATGAAAAAAATTTACTTCTAACTTACAGAAATAAATGTGTTATAAATATATAGTTATGAACATTTCTGAAATTGAGTATTTATTTAACTAGGTTCTGTAATCAAACTAAACAAAATGGAGCTTGCTGACAATAAACACCCAAGTGAGTTTGGTTGGTTTAATACATGGATGAACAACCATGGAAACCTTGTATATATGTGTATATTTGACTGTGGTAGCCTAGCGTTTATGGTGTTGGACTATGGACCAGAATGTCCAGGGTTCAAATCCCACCAGTCTGCCAGACTGTTGGTTCCTTAAGCAAGACCCTTAACCCACAATTGCTTGGATTGTAAAAATACGCCTCAAAACCTAGGTCTTGGCTTGGTTGAAGTGAACTCTGGTGCAGTGTGAATACAGATGTGAATGCCAAGCGGACCGGAAAGCACTCCAAAAGTAGGAAGCGGACCACAACGCATGGCACTCTGGGTAAAAACTTCCAAAACATATGCATGTGGCTAGCGGAAGCAGAGGAGATGGCCTTCTTTGTACAATGGTTCTTGGTGCAGCGCCCCCACAGGCGAGGAGGGAAACGGGCTGGTCAAGAGTGGTTCGTTTAAAAAAAGTGCAATGTGAAAACAAACCGCACCAGATGAAAATAGAAACAGTGTTGCAATTTTGGTCCCCGATTGAACTGAGTCTACGGGACTATTATGCGTGAAAATGACTTAAGGTCCTTGACTATGAACCAGAAGGTCCAGGATTCAAATCCTACCTCTGCCAAGCTGCCACTGTTGGGTCATTGAGCAAGATCCTTACCCCACAATTGCTTCAATTGTAGAAGGTATCAGTTGTAAGTCGCTCTGGATAAGGGTGGCAGCTAAATGCCATAAATGTAAGTGTAAATGCTATATAGCATCATCGAGTTCTTAAAGTGCCCAAGGGGTTTCAAATAGGTAAACACTGTAGCAGTAGGATCTGTGGGAGGGGATAAAACATGTCTAAATCCACATGAAATACGATTCAGTGACCACAGAATAAAAAAATTTTGACATGGCCACTATATCCTCAAGCTAAATGCCATTGAAAACCCATGAGGTGAGCTAAAAAGTAGATAAGAGCCCACGAGACAGGACCTAGAACCCTGGGGGATCTGAAGTCTGTATTGAAGTGTCTCAGATAACACTGAAATATTGGTTTTAGTAATAGCAGTAGTGACACATATGCTTTTGATTTAAACAACACATTTCTGACAAGGGTTTGATTTTGATTAAAGGTTTCCTATTTTTATTTTGAAATTCATTAAATCCAGAGAGACATTTTCTTGACACATCTATAGAAACTCTTCCACTAATTTGTGCACTTGCTGTAGTCATAATTAATATTAAACTTGTTAAAATAATATAACTGAATTAGAAACACCTAGTGTCACATTGATTTATTGTTGGTTGTATAATATTGTAATTAATAGAAGTAATATTGATATTTTAATTTGCTGTCAGCTTATAGTCTTAAAACAGATCTTTCTGGTTAAACATCAAGATGGGTGGCATGATTGTGTAGATCAGGAGCGTTGTTAGACCTAAAGCTACAGGGGCATAGGACTAACTTTCTTATATCCATCTACAGAAGAGTCAGATGGTAATATATCACACATAGAAACTAGTTACATCTTTTATCCATTCATTAACCTACCATTACACTTGTATTATAAAGGCAAAATCAGCATTCGTGTTTGCTGGGTGAGGAGGTGACATTTGAATTCTCTGGCACGTGGACTCTGTGTTGCTATGGTTACTATGGTTGATAAACGTTGTATCTTTATGTTGAAAGAGGAAGATTGTATTTTCTGTTTGCTGGCTGTCCTAGTTTTAATTCAGAATATAGTGTAAATGAATGCTTTGGAAAAATATGAGGTAGCTGAGATTTTTTTATACTGGGCATCTATATACTACACATCACAGCTTCAGAGTCCCCAGTTTGATCCCTATCTTGGACTCTGCCTGGGTCAAATTTGCATGTTCTCTGTGCGTCGACATGGGTTTACTCTGGGTACTCCAGTTTCCTTCCACAGTCCTAAGCCGTGCATTAGGTTAAATGACTATGCTAGATTCAACCAGTGTAAGTGTGTATGACTAGCTTCGACACAATCTTGAGCTTGTCATGAAATGGCCACTGCAACTGATATGATGTTAAATCAAGATAATTTCCAATTCCCAAACAACAAGAACCTATATTGTGGCCCTTAAATTGAATTTCCTCGGATTTCAATGAACATACTTGGACATCGACTGTTGACTAGAACATTGATGAAAATACTTTTCATAAACTATCTTGCCCAGCAATTACTTTTAGACATCAATTTTTCGAGACTTTAATTTACATCCTGTTTTAACAGCAGTTATTTTTCCAGGAAACCTCTTATGCTACAGATGTGATTGATTGTGATTATGTTTTAAAATAATATAATATTTCACTTTTTTGTTCATCTGTTCATTTTTATATTCCAGACTCCATATAAAACATCAAGGTTGTGTAGAAATAACTCATTGGATATAAGATACATGGTCATAAATCCAATCTAATGTCTGTGGTCACAGAGAGCAAGATAAAGCTTGAGGGGTTTGCACACCAATTAAAAGGATTAGGATTTTTGGTCTTGCATTATCAGTTCTTTCCTACAGACATCAAAGAGCACATGGAGTGAGAGTGCAGCTGGCCTAGTGGTGTGAGTTTTCTCTCTCTCTCGCTCTCTCTCTGCTGTTTGTGCTGAGGATGTTTACTGATCTCAGCAAGGACAAACAGGTTCATTGTTGTTTGGAGCAAGCCCTGGTTATACAGACAAGCTTGTGTAGATAACTCAGGAAGGATGTTTCCTGATGTTTGCTCAGTTATACACTAGTCTTAGCACTGAAGATTTTTGATCCTTACCAGCAGGGTCATGAGGTTTTGAAGTGACCTCTATTAGATATCATGTTTGATTGATGGTCTTACAAACAGATAATTCTTGTACTCGTATGATTATTAATAGTATTATCATCGTTATCATTATTGTTGTTGTTATTATAAAGTATCATAACCTTTTTCTTTCACTTTGGATAACTGCTGAAGTGTTGTTGTGATTTTTTTTTTCTTTTTTTGTTTGTCAAAGTACATTGCCACAAGTTTTGTGCCAGGTGGGACAATTCCCCCCATCTCTCCCCTCACCACCCCCAATACTTATGTAAACACTGACCACGAGGTGTAATGTGAAACACTTCTTCCATTTTAACATCTGTTGTCAGCTGCACAAATACTGTACTGTATGCAATCCACACATTATTCAGACTAATTGAAGCTTGTGGTGCAGTCAGTTTTTTATTCCTCTGTACAGACATGTTTGTATGACAAACACGTAAAACCCACACGCCAGTGACTCTAGTGTTAGGATTCTTAATGCATTGCATAATCACATCTTATAATGATAACAGACTGATCTGAATGAGTCACAGTCTCAGTCTGATGCTTTTAAATGCTTTGATTTTGCATCCTTGATATAACATGGCTTCTTCAGTTGCCAAACCAATTCAAAAAGTGTGTTTGTGGCAGTGGTATTGTGGGTAAATAGCGCTATACATAAAAAATGAGGAATTAAGACACCACGTTCACTGACAGCATTCACTAACAGTACAATAGAAGTAGTGATGGATTAATGGACTTGCTCAAGGGCCCAACAGTGGTAGCTTTACTATACTGGTTAACAGTCTAGTACCTTAATTGTTAAGCCAACACAGTCTTCTTCTTCTTCCTCTTCTTCTTCTTCTTCTTCTTCTGCTGGCTTTTGCCTTTTCAGGGGTCACCACAGCGAGTCATCCACCTCCATCTCACTCTGTCCTCACACCAACTACTTCCATGTCCTCTCTAACTGCAACTACTAACTCTAACTATATCTCCTCTTTAGCCTTCCTCTTCACCTTTTTCCTAGCAACTGCATCACTTTCCTCCTCTCTTTCTGTCTCCTCTCTCGTTTCCCTCCTCATGGTCTTCGACTAACAGTAGCACAATTTTCACCGGCACCCTGTTTGTCAGCACTGGTGGCGGTCGTTGTTAACCCAGTCCTAGACCAATCCGGTATGATGTCACTTAGATTATCTCGCAAAAGTTTAGTTTTGGCAAAAGTGTTTTACATCAGATGCCCTTTCTGACACAACCCTTACCATTTACCTGGGCTTGGAACCAGCACAAAAGAGACACTGGCTCATGTTCACTAGTGTCTGGTTTAATACAGTCTAAGTGAAATAAAGTACTTTTGCAAATAACTTCCACATTAAACCCATCATACACAGTAAACAACACAGATTTACAGAGGTACAATCTATACTTGTGCTTGAACAAACACAAAAATTATATGTCCTATATGTCAAGCTGCAGCTAACATTCAAATGTAAGCATATAGTTTAGTAACTAATGTGGAGTGTTTGAGACTGTAAAAGTAGAAGAATTTAATTAATCTTTATAAACACAGGAACATGCCAAGAACATAAGCAATAACAAAAGTATATTTCATTCACCTGAACTTAAGTTTATTCTGTGTATATAATTTATGTATCTACTTGTGTAATCTGTAATAAAAATAATTTATTCATTTCTTAATAAATGATTACAAATGATTACAAGTGCTGTTTAGTGGTATTTATACTACAAAAATATCAAAAGATAATATTATATGCTAATTATTCATTCAATTTTTTTCAAAATATTTTATGAATAACATGTTATGAAACCAGGATTCTGAGTCGAATCAAATTGTGAGAAAAAGTTATTGTTTTCCACCTACTACTAAAGTGTGATTTTTCTTTTTAGCATTGAATAAGATGTTGAGAAAACTGATTAGTAATTTTCTAAAAAAAAAAAAAAGAAACTTGTGAGATATATAGTTCAATATTTTTCAATTACTAATTACATAAACATTTCTTATGTGTGTTCAATCTCAAGTTCAAGATGTATATGTCAAAATGTATATGAAAAACTTGAACATGTTCTTTAAACCAGTAACACAGACTATGGTATCTCAGGCCTATAAATCAGAGTGGAACAAGCCTGAAAAGAGTGGTTTTATGAGGGTGGGTAGACATCCCCTTGTATCCTGATGGGGGTTGGAAGCTAACATGATTCAAGTGCCAAAAGCCTTTTAACTGGCAAAGACCCAAACAATTTCTTATTACTTTATTGGGCATCATTTAGAGAGTCTTTGTGTCCTTTCAAAAAAAGGATATAAGTAAGAATTATTCATCTAGAATAACTTGTCGTTTGCATCTGTATTTGTATCATTCTATTCAATAAGACACTCACTCTGGGTTGCTTGCCATTACATACAAAATAGTAAAGTGTAATTACAAGGCCATTGGTATTAATTTGATAATTAAATTATTGAGCCATAAAGCAATTATGCACATACGCTGACAGAAGAAGTCACCTAACCTTTGACCTTGCATATTGCTCAAAAACTGAAAGGCAGATTTATGTGGCTTGGAGTTGATTTCAATGTGATTTTCATTCAGTAACTAGAATAGCTGTGTGGAAAAACTATAAAATTCTTTCACACTCTAATAATTTTATAGCTGTAGCCTCATATAAATATTGAAAAAATATATTTTTTAAATTTTATAAACCTGTTATTAGCCCATTGTCAAATGGGGAAAACAACCAGAAATACTCACACAATGCAATATTTGACAAATCCTCAGTGTACTGTGTGGAGCGGAGCTTAATGTTTCCCCTTAAGTTGTATAATTTAAAACATTTATCTCAAGCAAAAATTAAATGAATTTGTAACTGCATGCACTCAAAATAAAATAAAAAAAAATACAAATGTAAAATAAAAATTACACATTTCATTGGCATTATATTTTCACCGTCAACAATCTATATCAGTGTAAACCAATACAACTTTTTTTGTATTGGTATACACTGATTGGTGGGACATTTCCAGCTATCTCTTTCAATAAAAAATTAATTTGTCAGTTTCATCTTTTATTAAAATGTATTTTTTGTCCCAGTTTCTATTTGACTTATATATAAAATGGAGTGTGCCAAACCATGTAAATGTGAAAACATAAAAATAGATACAGATACTTCCTTAATGGAAGTGGGACACCGATTTCTTTTTTGGCTTTTTTATATACTGTATGAATATACTGCATGAAAAAGAATGGTGTGTTCACATGAAGCATGCCAAGATTACAGAAAATGCACAAGGTATTTGCATTTGTGATTACTGGACATTTAGTGGAAAATTTACCAAGAATTATTTGGCAAATAACATACAATGAGTTGTACAAACTATCCAAGTATACTTCCTACAAGGACAGTTGCTAATTACGTTAACAATTAAGATAGTTGGAATGATGCAGTTGTGATGCTTTTTGGAAACTCAGATCAGAAGGTGAGTCATTTGCACCACACACCAGTATTATTAAAGATCCCAGCCACCCAAAACACGTCCTCTTTACTTCTTCTTTCTTTAGGCAGCAGCATGGGAACCTCACAGACATACAGTATCTTTAAGTCAACTACAGCTTCATCCCATGGATTATCATACTACTGAATAATTGCAGTTCATACTAGCTGGAAATAATTGCACATTATCTTCCTTCATGACAGGGTTCCAGTAGACTACCCTACCCTATACCACATTACGCACCCAGCTCTCTGTCTCTGTTGTCTGGGACTGAGAACTGACCTGAGAATAATGAAGGATTAGAGGATGACTAACAAACTGTACAACAACAGATGAGCTACTTTCTATGACTTTACATCTACAAGATGGTGTAATAAGGTGAATGTCTCTAATAAACTGGGCAATGGTTTTTAAAAATTCCAGTAGTACTGCTGTTTCTGATCCACTTGTACCAGTACAACATACACTAACCCACCACCACCACATCAGATGGCGTCCAGTCTCTAATTGTAAAACTACAAAGTGCACCTGTAGTAAGGAGCTGAAAAAAAAGAACAATTAGTGTAGAAACAAGGAGGTGGTTGTAATGTTATGCCTGATCTGTATATATTCATATATTGAAAGTTGCTGTTATAATACTTATATATTACAAATCTCCTATTTGTTCATTTAAATTATTCAACTGACTGCTTTGTAGCCTCTCTGCACCTAAGAATTTCATAGAACCTCTAGTCATTCAACTTGATGATATACCCAGGGCGTCCCAGGAAAGGCAAATACAGATACAAAGAGGGAACACAGACATAGGATATCTGGGGCAGAACCTGGTATCAAGGAAAGACTAGTGACATGTGGGATTATTTTATGACAACTGATTTTCTTTCTATTCAATGAAAAGGAACAATGTTAAATCCAGTTATTTTTGTGAGGACACGCAGATTTATTTATTTAGTGTCAGCATCAAATGCTAGCAATGTTAGAATGCTAATAGTCAGATACAATCACACTGGGGAAATTCAAAGAGACCAATTAACCTATAGGCATGTTGTGGAAAGAAACTACATTACCCAAAGGCAACTCATGTGGTCACAGGGAGGACGTGCAAATTCCACTCAGCTGTAGTACAAGGTTGGGATTGAACCTAGGATCTCTGGAGCTCTGTACATACAGACAAATCCTAGATATGAGCTACAAATGTCGCATTCCTTTTGTCAAACTGCTCCTGAACCAACTGAGACAACTTCAGAAGCTTCTTACCTGGACTGTTGCTCAGTGAACAAGGAATGTGATATTTGTAGCTCATATATAGGATTCGTCTGTATGTAGTGACTCTTGATCTGTAATATTCTAATTTTAAAATAAATAAATAAATAAATAAAAACACTGAATTTTGGGTTTTCATTATCTGTAAGGCACAATCATCAAAATTTCAAGAAATAAAGGCTTGAAATGTTTCACTCTGTATAATGAATCTATAATATATGGGTTTAACTTTCTGAAACGAGGGACAAAACAAAGTGAACTTTTTCATGATATTCTAATTATTTTGGGATGGACTAGTATTAGCTTTAGAATATTAGTGCAGTAACATGCACTTAAGATAAACCCAATAAAGGCAAATTTAATCAACTAGAGAAGTTGTATTTTAATAGGGTGACCAGATCTGAGATGGTGAAAAAGAGGACACCTCTGCACGTAGTTGGGGGGGGGGTTGTTGTTGACTAATAATGGATCAAATGTTCAAAAACAAAGATATTTCAAAGATAAATATATAAATATATATATAAAGATAAAGATATAACAAAGATAGTTGTACACTAGGCATATGGAGGCATTAGTTGTACACTAGGCATTTCACTTATATGAAAAAGAGCTGTATGTGCCAGCTTTACATGTCAGGCACTCAGCTTCATATGGATTGCGACCAAGACG
>JAVSBU010000137.1:1404126-1414133 GCA_033118015.1 Loricariichthys derbyi | reverse complement strand
GCATTCAACACTATTTACTTGACTCTATCCATTCAGCTTAAGTAGATATGACCACTGGAGGGGACCTTTAAAACAAAACACATTATTGAATGTTAACTCTTATAACTGTCAATGGGATAACAGTATCCAGTAAAAAAATTAAAAAATAATAAAAATAAAAAATAGCAGAACTCCAGTACACAGTAGGAGTATGAGGAACATTTAACCACAGTTCCCTAGCCTAAGCTTGAGCTATCCCATATTATAAAATACAAACAGGCTTGCCTTTCAGCCCATATAAATAACTTTTCAAAATCAGATCCTAGAGTCAGATATTAATGGGAGGAAGAGCTACACCAAACTTACCAACACAGAGGATGTTGAAACAGAATCCGTGGTTAACAGACTTGTTGACCAACTGGTCCGGCATGCTGTCAAAGCCAACATGACCAGAAAGTGGCACAGCACGTGCCCCCTCTCCCTAAAGAAATAACAATTATCACAAATTGGGCATACAGTTATTTCAGGTTCTTTTGGACTCAGGAGCAAACAGAAAACAAAGCAAAGCCCAAAGAATATCTCACATTCTAGAGAGATGCACACATTCACATATCAAACACAAACCCACTTGGTCTTTTCATGCATCTTCTATTGGGATTGTATTCTGTAGAGATTCATGGTTGAGTCAAACGCATCTCCAGTCTGTCAGATTGAACCCTGATTGCTGTAACCCACATAAGTAAAATCAGCACATAGGTGCCTGGGTGGCACATTGGGCACAGTCCACTTCCTGTGTTCGTTACAGTTATTTGCAAATGATCGTTGGTCTATCAAACAACCAAGTGCTACTCCTGTTTTGTTTTCTGTTTATTTTGAATAGTGATAGCTAAATTTAAAAAAATTTATCTACACTAGCTGGTTTCATATGTATTCAGTACAATGTGTTTTACTTCTATTCACCTTTTTAGTAGTAGTAGTATTTGATGTGACCATAACAAGGGTCATCATTGTATTAAACATTTTAACATCAGTCATACATCCTCTTTGATTAGCCTAATGAAAATAAGAGGGATCATGTAAAATTTTGCAAATGCCACACCCCTTTTATAAGGGATACAGCAAATGGATTTCAATCTCACTAGTGGGTATGCATTTGACGATTATGAATCAATGCACATGGTTAAAATGTATCAGGACACAAACCACACAGAGGAAAGAGTGAAAAGACCAAGTGTAAACAGAGTCTAAGACCACTCAATACACTACCAACAGTTTGTGACTTCTCTGTAAAATGCTTAAACAGGTGCATAACAGGCAGTGAACAGTTCACTTCCTCTTTCCTGTCTAACAGAAACCACATTTGAAACATCACCGTCTACTGCAACAGCCAAGGTAATGTTTTGACTAAGAGTGCAAACAACACAACACGTTTTGTAAAATCTGTGTTCGTATAATTGAGGTTTATATGATGGCTGTATGCATCTCTCTCGCACAACCTTCTCTTAATCACACAGTTCTGCGTTTGTCTTTGGTAAAGGTTGTATTCCAACATTTTTTCTCTCGCTCTATCAGAGGGTCAGTACTTGGCTTGTACAACAGGAAACAGTTCTCTGGCTTTTTATACAGAAGTGATGACTGACAAAACAGTATCTGTGAAAGAGAGGCCTGTAATTCAGACAAGGAAAAAGAGCATCTTGTATGTTTGCTCCCATGCACAGGTAGGAGAAAGATAGAGAAAAAAATATAGACCCAAGTATCACAGTTGAAGCTTTGCAGGACTTTGAAACTTCTGCTGACCTAAATGTACAATCCATGCCAACAGGTGTGGCATAATGTTTATTCTATCATCTAACCACACATTTAATGTCACATGAATTTGACTACACACCATTGGCACTATGTAGAGACACTGAATTTTGGGTTTTCATTATCTGGAAGCCACAATGATCAAAATTTCAAGAAACAAAGTCTTGAAATGTTTCACTCTGTGTATAATGAATCTATATAATATATGGGATTCACTTTCTGCAATGAGTGACAAAAAATATTGAACTTTTTAATGATATTCTAATTTTTGAGATGTACTAGTATAATATACCCCTTTAAATTCGAACAAGATGGAGCTTTGATAGACAATCAGGTCTATCACTGATTCTGCATCCTCCATTCACATCCTTTTAGAAGACTGTATTTTATGCAGTACAGTGGCCAAGTGAATCGATACATCCTCATCTAAGCGTTAGGGCTTAAATGTCTGTTTTTTACACTAT
The DNA here is from genome assembly GCA_033118015.1 of Loricariichthys derbyi. Classification (NCBI taxonomy): domain Eukaryota; kingdom Metazoa; phylum Chordata; class Actinopteri; order Siluriformes; family Loricariidae; genus Loricariichthys; species Loricariichthys derbyi. The sequence goes on along the minus strand of JAVSBU010000137.1, from coordinate 1,411,884 downwards.
CCGAACCAGAGTCAAATGTGTTTGAAACACAAAAATAAAAATCGCATTTTCCTTCTTGTGCATACAAACTGGTTTTCGATAGGCCCCGCCCATTCGTCAGAAACTGTAAGGAATGAAATGAAATAACGGTCCCGGGCTCGCGCAGACATGGCCGGATCTTCTTCCTCTAGATTTTGATGGCGGGCGCCATTAAAGAAGCAATTATACAGACAGCGCTGTGTTAAATTATACCGCTAAACGTTATATATTGGACGGTTTTTATAGTCACCTTACTTGACATCAACTGCATGGCCACTTTAACGGTAAATAAGTCACTACATCGAGCTGCATAAATGATATAATATTACAGTTTACACAGAAGCAAAAACCAATTTACAAATAAGAATGGAAGCTAATTTATTTGACTGGAATAAACTAGTAAGCACAGGCCTTCAATACATCAGCAATCTGTGCGTTTCCTCCCGATAACTCGCTTTATCAACAGTCTCCTCGATGGAAAACGAACGTTTGAAAGAAACTGGTTAGCATAAATAACTGGAAAACACGAATAAGCCAAGCGGTATGCTACACATTTTAGCTACTGTTCATTGTGTTTATGGGCGTTTGTAGCATCGTTCCGAAGCTAAAGCTCACTCACCGCTTGCCGCGCTATCTCAGTAGCCGCCATGGTCCGCTCCTGCACAGGAAACGCCGCACGCATGCGCACAGTGAAACGCTTAAGGCAATTATCTTTAAAGGGATCAACAATACTACAATGTTTAAACACGACACCTGGGTTCAGGTAAATGTACATTTAACACCACTTACACAATATATAACAATGTATTTGTTCGTGTAATATTGTCGACTAAACGTGAAAAACAGTTTATTTCTACAAAACAGTTTAACAATGTGGGCTGACTCCCCCTCCCTCTGACAATGGTTCAGTCTACAAATAGAAAGCGCCCGAGTCCGTAAGCACGAGAGTTATTATTATTATTATTATTATTATTATTATTATTATTATTATTACTAGGCTCTTTGTATTCAGTGAAATTGTGATTTTCCACTTTTTTCTTCATTGTCAAAAACCAGAAAAGTATACTGATCCAATCTATATCCTAAAGAATATACACTATTTTCCTTCAAGCCAAAAAAGTGTAAAACAAATTATATTATATATTAAGTTCACTTTTAAGAATCACACAGGACCATAAAAGGGTGTTATTTTGTACGCAACAGCTATAATATAATATAATATAATATAATATAATATAATATAATATAATCTTCCTTTGTGTTCTGCAATGTTTGTTTGCCATCCCATTTTTCAATTTCATAGTTACCACACTGTGTGATTATATGATATTATTATTATTGTGCCAGATGGTGCACAGTTCAAATCTCACCTCTGTCAAGCTGCTATTTTTGGGGGTCCTTGAACAAGATCCTTAACCCACAATTGCTTAGATGTAAGATCGTACCAATTGTAAGCCGCTCTGGATGAGGGCGTCCGCTAAATGTCATAAATGTAAATTACAAATCTGTGTAGTAAAGTATTGACCACTCTCAGCAAAAAAAAAAAAAAAAAAAAAAAAAAATCCAGGATTTTTACTTCGAAACATATAAACAAGTTAGAGAACATATGCCAAACAATTTTTGTCTAGGGTTGTTCCTGCCTTGCACCCTGTGTGGCCTGACCAGGCACCAGCTCACCCCTGTTCCTGACTAGAATAAGAGGATAAGACAATGAATGTAGAGAATCTGACTTTGTGAGGTATATCTCACACAAATGAAATTTGTGACCCATTATTTCAGATCAAGAAGAGGAAAAAATATGGGATGGCTCAATGTTGAGGAAAATTATGTAAGAATCAACCCCCAAAAATCAGTTATTACTTTGTTGCTCCAACTTCATTATGACTTGACTAATGAAATGCAATATTTCATATTTTCATCATAAAATCTGGGATTGAGATCCGGACTCTTTGCTGGCTATGTTATTGAGTTGCATTCTATTTTCATTGTACACTGCCTGGCCAAAAAAAGGTCACATACTCTAATATTTTGTTGGCTCACATTTAGCTTTCATTACGGCACACATTCACTGTGAAGTCATTTCCACATAGTTCTTCAACGTCACAACATTTATTTCTGTCCAGAGTTGCATTAATTTTTCCCCCAGGATTTTGTAGTGATGATGTGAGACCCACTGGCTTCTCCAGAACATCCCAAAGATTCTCAATGGGGTTCAGGTCTGGACTCTGTGGTGGCCAATCCATGAATGTAAATGATGTCTCATGCTCCCTGAACCACTCTCTCACAATTTGACCACTATGAATCCTGGCAGTGTCACCTTGAAATATGTCCATGATATCAGGGAAGAAAAAATCCATTGATGGAATAACCTGTTCATTCAGGTATCAGTTGACCTCATTCTCTATGGGCACAATGTTGCTGAACCTATAGTGGTGCTTGAAAGTTCAACGATCACTCCAAGAGCAAGGTGTGTAATAGTTGGTGAGGTCACAAAGAACCCCAGGATAACTTCTAAGCAACTGAAGGTCTCTCTCACATTGACTAATGTTAATGTTCATGAATCCATCATCAGAAGAACAGTGAAAAACAATGGTGTGCATGGTAGGGTTACAAGGAGAAAGCCACTGCTCTCCAACAAGAACATTGCTTCTGGAAAATAAAACATATTTGATTTTATATTGTATCTATGTATACACAAGGTCACACATTTTCGTTCATGATGGCTTTTCCTTTTTTCTAAGTTGCATTATATGGCTTTGATATTTTAGAACAAATTATTTTGTCTTTTGTTTCTGCTTTTATCTTTCAGCTGTATGATGAAGTTGATGCTATTCATCTTTTGACAGTGAACATCTGTCACCATTTAAGAGGAGGATGCACATTTATACTCCCTAACTTATTGAACCCAGTTAAGGGAACATTGCAATTAAAAAAAAAACTGTATGTGGAGGCAAGAGATGACACCTTGACTAAGGATTTCCCAGGTTGTAATTTTGACCCAAATCTAAAATAATTAGTGTTTCCAATTTGTTTATTTATTTTTAGACCATTCTTATAGCTTTTTTAAATAATATAGGCAGAATAAACCTGTTCTTTTACCATCGATCTTCAGTGAGAACATTGACCACCTTATTACTTTTCGACAGGTAAGAAACATGAACAGGGTGTCATGAGTTTATAAAATATTTGTACTTCCTATGTTTTCATGCAATGCTCTTACTGTTTGAATTATCTAGGATTCATACACTAGTGAGGGAGAGGTTTCAGTCTAAATTTCAGACCGAATGTTAGATTTCATGTTGTGGGGGTGGGTGGGTCTATTTTCTAAGGTGTGTTACATTCGTGTTTCGCTTGAGGTTTTTTGTTTTGTTTTTTGTGGCACACATCTGGCAGTGTAGTAGATGACACCTAGTGTCAATTTCTTGAAAATGTTTTTACCCTGTAACGCTATGTAGTGTTTTAATGCTCTGTAAATTGTTGCCAATTTAAGTTTATTACTAAATAAACAATGGATAAAGATGTTATCAACGGTGTGTGTATTTACGGTACACTTTTGTCACTTTAGGGTTCAAAACAGCTTGTCCCTGGGAAAGTACCTTTTGGAAAAGGTAGAGTGATGTACCATAGTTTAAGGCCCCATAAAAAAAATAGTTCGTTTCCCATCGCCAACCGCCTCTAAAATTCATACCGCTTGCCGATTTTTTCTCAAAAACCGCTGTTCGTATCTCCCTATCTTTTCCGGATTGCCCCGTGCCACTGCGCATCCTTCTGCGCACCTTCAATTTAGCGAGCTATGGTGTTCGTTTTCATTCAGATTTCGGTTCACAAAAGTGCAAAACGCAGCGTTATAAAGCCATGGTTTGGCTGTATTGTGGACAGTGGGAGGACCCACGCCGATATTTGCAAGGACTTTTTGGTCGGAATTATCAACGATGGTGAGTTTTATGCATGGTTTATATGCCCATTTTTTTGTGAAAAACTACTCGGGATGATCAAGGTTCACTAATTAGCCACAAGCTTAAATTCTACTATGGACGATCGGCTGCAGTCGGTCATTTCGCAGTTTGAGGGGAAAAGAATTGACTAAATTTCTATGCCATACGTGCAAAAATTGGCCCTTGCTTGTATAGTATCCCTATCCCATGCTTGAGCTCTTGTAATTAATGTGTTTTTCTAGACAAAAAAGCCGGTCAGTTTCTGACATTGACAATATGTTGAGCATTGGTTTGATCGAGAACGTGTTTGATTTAAAAATACACGTATGTACTTCTGATGCATTTTGAATTGATGATACAACACAGTTACCAAAACTTGGTGTTTTAAACCACTCATATGAACTGGGAAAAAAATTTTAAATCTGGAAAAAAAAAAAAAAAAAAAAAAGTACCCGCCCTCATGAGCCTTCCACCAAAATTCTGACGGGAAACAAACTATTTATTTTATGGGGCCTAAAGGTACTTTTTAGTCTCTTGGGGTCCCTAATAATACCTCACAGTTAGAAACAACATAAGTACAAAAAAGTACTCGTCCTAAGAGGTACTTTATTGTACTCCCACAGGGTACAGCCCCAGCGAGAAGCCTTTGTACTCTTTTAAGTATAAGTATTTTCTGTACTTCTTTTTCTTAGTGTGTACTGGAATCCTCTTCCACTCCTCCATGATGACATCACAGAGCAGGTGGTTTTTAGACACCTTGCACTTCTCAATCTTCCACTTGAGGATTCCCCACTGGTGCTCAACTGGGTTTAGGTTTGGAGACATACTTGGCCAGTCCATCACCTTTACCTTCAGTTTCCTCAGTCTGGCAGTTGTCATCTTGGTGGTGTGTTTGAGGTCGTTAGTGTTGGAAAACTTCCATGTGGCCCAGTTTCTGAAGAGAGGAGATCACGCTTCAGAATGTCACAGTGAATGTATACCACAGCCCCCCAGTGCCGGCAGCACGCGTGCATCCCCACATCCCCAGACCATGATGCTACGACCACCATGTTTGACTGTAGGTGAAAGACAGCTATCTTGGTACTCCTCACCAGGGCACCATCACACATGCTGGACATCATTTGACTCAAACATGTTTATCTTGCTGGCAGGACTCGTGTGTCTATTTTTTGAAGGCAACTCTGCATATGATTCTCAACACACGGATTCTACTTCTGAGTGAACATGTCCTGGAAAACCACTCTATGACCTTGGCCACTATGCTGTAGCTCAGTTTCAGGGGATTCACAAACTAGGCCATCTTCTATTTATCACATCCTCTGAGAGGTATTTGCCATGTTGAATATGCAGTGGCCGTTATAACAAAGCTGTACCCCAATGCCAACAGCCCTGCTCCCCATTCACACCTGGAAACTCATAACACTAACAAGACACCTGACACTGGAGGAACAAAGACACAACTGGGTGTATAAGGTCCAAGTGCAAGCCTTTGCTCCATACCCAAACCATGCTCAGTAAGATATTGCTGGAGCTGTTCCTAAATGTGGAATACATCAAGCCAAAATGACTGTGTAAACCTTTAAATTATAGCCTCTAGCAGTATAAACAAACAAACAAAATAACACCTTAGACTTTCTCATGATGGTAACCCTCTCAGTAACTCCTCTGGGATTAATAAGTAGGTGAATGGTGACTTATTTCCTCTTGTGTTGACTAAGGCAGTGTGAATGGTCACGTGGTCTGTTTCTGCGCCTGGTCTGGTCTTACTGTAGAGCTCTGGAACATTGAGCTGACCTTTGAATCAGACAGGGTGGAGCACTTTACCAGAACCGCCGCAGCTTTAAAGCGAAATCTGATTTGTGGATAAAACGCGCTTTGGCTCGGTCATGCTGTGGAATTTTGGATTTGGATTGACAAAGCGTTTCTATGAACCTGATCAGCTTTAAACGCTGCGGAACAGGTGAGATCTGGATCTTTTAAAGGTTTACTCCATACAAACTGAACATAGTCTTGTTATTGCTTTTAAAATGATTAATATTTGAACCTAAATCAATGCTAGTAGTTTCAAGAGAAACTAAAAGAGGAACAAAGAACGAAAAATAAGGAAGTTTGTGCTTGTTTTCTAATAATAATAAAAACCATTTGTCCTGCAGAATAAAGCATTAAAATGGCAGAAATCTTAAGATTTTTGAGAACACGGCGTGTGATCGTGTGCACTTTCTCAGCGCGTGCGTAATCCGTGGACCGTGTCCGGTAGGAGAATCATGGATGGAAGCGCACACAGCTGTCAAGTGCCAGAAAGCGGCGGTGATGATCCCGGAGCTCCCACACGTGCTCAGACGCTCGGAGCTAAGGCGGACTACGAGGGACGAGCCGGTGCTGAAGCCACATTCCACGGTGGTACTGTGAGTGAGTCCGATCCTGCCTGTACCGAGCCACCGAGCCAAAAGCGGGCTTCCAAAGTTGCTGCGCATGCGCTGAGTCTTCCTGCGCGCAGATCGAGGCTTTATAAACAGCTGGAGACGTGCGATTCACAGGAAAAAGGCACGCTCACTCCGTCCATGCGCAAAAAATACCTGAAGGACTTATTTCTTAACCACCAATCGCACCGTGGACTTTCTACCATCTTATCGCTTCACAGTGCAAGCCAGGCGTCGAAGGACTGTGAAGGTGAGACCTTTGCGACCTGGGCTTTAGATCCCACAGAACACGCGTGGACGCTGTCCGTCGTGGATGGAAATTATGAGACCATGACGCAGTTTCTCTCTGAGGACCCTGGTTTACTGAGCAGGAAAGACTTTATAAGTGGGTACACAGCTCTCCATTGGTTAGCCAAGAATGGCAAACATGAGACGTTAGTAAAGCTTCTGAGACGCGCTGAGAAGGAAGGCTGTCCAGTGGACGTGAACCTGAAGGGCAGTGGAGGTCTTACACCTCTACACATCGCAGCTATGCACAGCCAGTACATGGTCATCAAGATCCTGGTAGGTGCGTTTGGTGCGGACGTTAACATGATGGACTACAATGGAAAAAGAGCATGGCAATATCTCAAAGAAAAGGCACCACCAGAGATGAAGGAGCTCCTCGGTGCTTGGGACGAATACACATACTGTCAACTAAATGCTAACAACAATTGTGCAGGTGCTTCTGAAGCATCTTCAGTGGCTGAACCACCAAAGGACTCAGATGTGGTGGACACTTTCAAAAGATCAGACAACTGGTTGTTTGGTTCATTTAGAAAGTTACTCAATCCTTTTAGGTTTGGAGGGAAAAATTAAAGCAGAAAGAATCAACTTATACCAAACCTGACACGTGTTTTTTAGCCAATAAACACAAATCCACAAGCTAGCATTTTTTTTGTTTTAGGTACAGTTTTGCTAGTAGAGGTTGGAGCCCTTTTTGCCTTAACTCTTAAGGGGATGTTCAACAAGGTACTGGAAATATTCATCTGACATTTTGGTCCATATTGACATATCACACAGTTGCCTCCGATTTTTCATTCATCTACAACCCCAATTATAATAAAATAAAAACAGAATATGATTGCAAATCCTTTTCAACGATTCAATTGAATCCACAAAGACAAAATAATGTAATGTTCAAACAGATAAACTTTGTTTTTTTGTAAATATTCACTCATTTTGAATTTGATGTCTGCAACACATTCCAAAAAAGTTGGGACAGTGGCAATTTAAGGCTAATAATAAGGTTAAAAACTACATAATAATGTGATTTCAAACAGGTGATTCTGATCATGATTTGGTACAAAAGCAGCATCCAAGAAAGGCTGAGAATTTGAAGAGCA
>JAVSBU010000137.1:1242944-1253469 GCA_033118015.1 Loricariichthys derbyi | reverse complement strand
GTAGAAGGATGTTAGAAATGCAGTTGCCAGGAAAAAGATGAAGAGGAAGACCAAAGAGGAGATATATGGATGCAGTTGGAGAGGACATGGAAGTAGTTGTTATGAGGACATGAGGATGCAGAGGACAGAGTGAGATGGAGGAGGATGACTCGCTGTGGAGACCCCCAAAAAGGGAAAAGACAAAAGAAGTTGACAATTAATCACATTTTTGCAGAAGGAATATGTTCTACTTTAAATACAAAACAGCTATACAGTTACCAATAACAGCAAAGTAGACCAATGTATAATTTACAATAACCATAAACAAGTCATATAAAGCTATAAAGAAGTTATCTTTATATTTTCTTAATATATTCAATCAGGAATAATATTCTTTTTTTTTTTTTTTTGTGCATGAATTTACATTATTTAAAATGACAAACTACGAACTGGTAAACATAAGGTTGGCCTGGGTGTTGCCTACAATTGGCCGCTGTTTCTTCACAGCTCCACAGATCCCCAGTCCCATTTCTGACCTGGGTTTCGCCTGTGAGGAGTGTCCTTAGAATACTCCAGTTTCTACATTCCAATGTGATGCGTTAAGTCAGTTAGTATCTCTAAAGATTCCCAGTTTATGTGTATGAATACGAATGACTTAATGGATGGATGAATAAATGTCTACATAACCACAAGATGGCAGCATTGTTGTTTTTATAAACAGAATTTAATTAAACCCTGTACGTTAAAATGTGAAAACAGAATTCGAAACTTTTAAGCATGAATATCGATATGCTATGGATCACACTAGTGGGTTTTGCTGTTTTCCTCAGAGAACAAGTCGAGGGTCACAATAACATCCCCTGTGAAATAGCAGTTACAGTAGGCTATAGTTCTTAACTAATAATAATAATATAAAACAGACACATTATATGTTTAATCTGAATGCATGGAGTGATTATAGCAGATAAACATTTTTATACGGTAGGGCTATATATGCAAGAATATTTGTATTTATGAGTATGCAAATCTCATATATTTAACATTGTTACATACATACAGTGCAAGTAGGCCTACTTTTTCTTGGCCACACAACTTTTGTTGCAATATGCCTGTTTCTCTTTCTTCACTATTAACCATAGCTGTGAGTTCTGCCGACTTCACCAAGAACTTAAGAAGTGAGAAGTTACTCACTGCATCGGTTACAGTTAAAATAATTGTTGCAAAAAGAACCAACGCAGTCCTTTTCCAATCAAAGACTTGGAACATGTATAAGAATAAGAAGATGTAGAAAAATTTAATGTTGAAGTCTGTCAATCACATTTGCTGCTATACTCTAAACGTTCACTATTGACAGTTACATGGTCAAGCTCTATTCAATAGCTCCTCCTCTGATGATGATGATAAGTGTAATGGCCCATGAGACTGGAGTTCAACCTTGGTGCTCTGTAATGCATCTAGCAAGCAATTATTTCATATATCTCAGAAAAGAGCTCTCAGCTATATATGGTTGCATTCAGTCAACGTCAAACAATGAAACGTTACATATTGTAGATTATTAGATGATATGCAAATCTACATTACCTAAAAACCCAAAATGATCAGTGTTGTTCTGGGCATTGGTATGGATTTTAGCTTTCGGGTGTAATAAGTTATGAAAAAGCGTGTCTGGGCAATGTGAATTTTAATGAACATTTCATGCTTAACAAATTGATTTTATCTTGATACTGAATGGCATGAGTAATATTTAACCTAACCGGTGTTTCAAATATAAATGTAATAAATGTAACAGAAAATAAATATAATCATGGCTACCATTAACACTTTACTTTTCTACTTGTGAAGCTTCTGTCAACCATCCTGAGTCCATTCCATCAGTGTGCAGATATGCTGCCTTATAAGGGTGACTGAAGCACACAGTAAGGTTACACAGCAGCATCTGAATCTTCACTGGAAACAAAGAATGAAAAAAAAAAGGATTAAATCAAACAATTCATTACAACTGCAATGAGTCAACTTGATATTACTCGATTTCCTCTGACTTTTATTTATTTGCAGACAGTATGAACCTGATATGTCATGCTTTGTCTGGACAACTTCATTTCATTTATTAATATATATCCATTCCTGCATTTCAGGCTTGCAACTCATTCCAAAGGTAGGGATGGCAAAGCATTAACGTTGCCATTCCTTCTGAAAACACTTTAAAGATGTTTTGGTACCAAGGACAACAACCAAGCAATAATACATTGCTGTCATTGCCATATTTTTTGCTTAAAAATTCCCCACTTTCTCTATTCGGAACAGGTCATGTTAATCTAGTCCAGTACCCATACCCTCTTCTTCCATTGCCACTTTGTAATGATTGCATCGGTTTGTTTTTAAACATTTCATTTTCTCACACATCTGTTGACAAACTGTAGATCCATTTGATGTTTGATCCCATCTTTGCACCTCAAAATCTCAGCCTTTTCGTGGCTAGTGGTGTTACCAAATGATTATAATCAACTGTTGACATAACCTGTTTGAAATCACATAATTATTTAGTTTTTTCACCTCTATATTCCCCCTAAATTGCCTTTTTTTTTTTTTTTTTTTTTTTGGAGTGTTGCAGGCCTGAAATGCAGGAATGTATGTCGTATTTATTGTACATTAACATACAAAATTAAGTAGACCAGGCAAAACATGAAATATCTTGGGTTTGTAATAAAATTCAAAGTAAATGTAAGATGCACTGTTTTTTTTTTTAATTTGCATTTTCCATACTGTACCAAATTTTTCTGATTTGGGCTTGTAGAATTTGATAAACACGGACAACAACAGCAATTGTCTATCCACTTACACAAATGCAAGAACAGGTCAATCAGCAGCAAGTGTGTTTTTGGACAGATTGAAACAGATGACTAATAACTGTGCCTACTAACTAAAATTTTGAATAAATTAAATAATATTAAATAATAAAATATTAAAATAAAGTTCCTTTCCAATAAAAATGTTCCAATATAATTTTGGTAGCAGTAAATCTGTCCCAGTCTCTGTGTAGATTTTGTAGAAGGTGTAAATTCAGAATTCGGCAACTTAGTCAAAGTTAGATCAAAGTTTCTTCCTGCCTGTCTTTGAATCATTACATACCTCTTTGAATATTAAACAGGCCCCTTTTTAAACTTCACTCCACAGAAATCTCTACAACTGATCAGTCTATGTTAATGGCACACTCAGCAACAGAGTAATGCACATTTTGCCCCAAGCTGCTTGCAAATTCATGACCTGCTGCCTCATAACAAAGTGTTATTACATATCCTGAAACAGCATTGTCCTTAGGGCAAAGTACTGTAACGTTCTTACCAACAGGACTGTCATTCTTCCATTCCAACAAGGTCAAAGAGCATTGGTAAAATATTTCAATTGTCTATATTACACCATATGATTTGATCTACATGGTTAGTTGTCTAAACTGTCTTTTTTATTAGGCTGTGCACTTACTATTTTACTGGTTCATTGAAAAGAAAAATCACACTGGAGGTCAAATCAAATTGTTAACGCTTTACATTTTAGCGTAATGAAGAAAATAAGTAAAACAAATTAACAAAGGACATTAAGAACACCAAAAACACATGTCAAGTTAAATGTGTTGCATCAGTTAAACCCATTCAGACCTTCCATCTGATTCAAACTTTCAGAAATAAAATCCAGTTGCATCAGTTTGTAATCTAAGTCAGTATCTGCAGATGTAACCTCAGGAACCCTGTCCTCTTCCATTTTCTCCTTCTGCAAGAGAGCCACAAAAATGAATTCAAAATGAACAGGTGTAAATTATGGTTGGCACTGTCTCCACACAGCTCTGGAGACCCAGGATCTAGTCCTGGCAATTGAGTGCTTAGAGTTTGCATGTTCTCCATTTCCTTCCATGTCTCAGTGTGAGTGTGTTTTTCTGCATTTGCCCTGAGGAGCACTTGTACCCTGTCCATTGGTGACATGTGGTGCAGGACTGACTGCCTTTCATGACCCTTAAATTAATTAAGAGCTTATGGACAATGAATGAGTGAGGCGTAGAAATTTCCATTTTTTTTCTGCTTTTATCCTCACTGTTCCTGGTCAAGTTCAATAGAGCCCCTTGGATCTGGCCTGACTTCACTAGGCACAGACAAAAGTACACTTTGGACAAAATATCAGTCCAAAACAGGGCATGGCAGGGGTCACTGTTACAGTGCTGAGGGTTGAGTCCCCATTTGCCTGACCAGCTCAGCTACAAACAATCATGTGTCTGAGAGGCAGAATGTAGCAGTGGGACTTAAATATTCAGGCTATGTTAACTTGAATCACAGCTTTACATATAGGCATCATCCACATGGAACAAAACAACCACTATAATGTAATAGATGAAAACAATAAGTGCAATATATAATATACATTGGACTTTATATTACAGTTGATTTACAGGTTTCTGAAACACAACTGTCACCAGTCTGAATGTACTTAATATTCTTAGCTGTAAAATAAATTGCATTTCATTGTTTGTCAAGAACAGTTATTAAATCAAACCTGAATGTGCTGTAACAAGAACATTCCGCAACAAACTAGTACTAAAACATACGCAATGTACATAAACAACTAGGCATCTATATTTGGGTTGGTTTCTCATCTGCAGACTAGACATTTTGATTGTCTATGGCACCAAGAAAAAGAGCTTTACAACGAAGATATTCATCTTCAAGCCTCTTCAGGGATTTGGCAAATTGTTGATCAGTCCGCAATACCACCAAATCATAAGCCATCCAAGTCAAATGCACTGGGAGCAAGCAAGAAAAAAAGCAAACTAACATTATTCCTAAATTTTAGTAATATAAATAACTCGTTATGGTTGCTAGTGCTACCTGAAATATTTTCCATCTCTTCGGTCATCCTTTCTAAATCTTTACTGAGTTGTAAAGTTTCACGACTGAAATCCTCATTTTGTTCACCAGCTGAAGTATTATCAACCATCTAAAAATCAACAGACTACCTTATTTCAGTTATCAAGAACTAATGTAGTATATATATTCTCACAAAAATTAGTCACCTGTGACTGAACTGTATACCTAATAGTAGGGCTGTGCTTTAAAATATAAATTAATAAACTGTAACATACCACAGTATTTATTTTGCAATATACTACATCAATTTTCACCACCAAAAAAGAAAAAAAAATTTGAAAGCAAAAAATCCCATTGTTTAAATGGTGTATAAAGTGCAAACTCAACTCCTGTAGATGTTGCAGTACAGTGTTTTGACTCAATTTGTCTGCTGAATTACTTGTTTTTATAATTTTCAGGGAACTATGTGGAATATCACAATATCTTACTGTAGCCCGTGTATGATGATGTGTATCGTATTGTAGCATACCAATACCCACACCTAATAGTGTGAAATATTTGTAAAAGCACAAATTGATAGCTGCATTTTTATTTGGCACTGACTGAGCAAGATTCTTGATGTGGTGACAACAATGTTCAGTTATTCTTTCACCAAATAATTGCACAGTTCAGTCAGACTTCATGGATGCTACCTTTCATCTAGAGATCTTGCAGGTCAATCCAGAAGTGTGACTGCTCCTGAATGTTCATTATGCCTGTCAGTCACACTTCCAGCCCTGTGAACTTCATAATTGTCATCTTGAAATAGAGAGATAGGAATGTCATGTTCCTTGCCAAGATAATGAGCAAAAGGCAAAATCTGGCTGTCCAGCAACTTTATGTAATTGTGGTTCAAATTTACTGTCGTCTATAAAACACTCCAAAAACACCACAGAACCTCTTGAACCACCAGTTGAATCACGCCTTGAAGGGTCCCTGAGGTCTCTGATGAACACCTAGCATCATTCACATACAAGCAGAAAGGAGATTCTTCTGACCAGAGAACAAATTCCAGTCATGAACAGACAAATTTTTGTGTCTTTCTGCCCACCATAACCAGGCAGCTTCGGGAGCAGAAGTAAGGAAAGCAAAGGCCTCTTGCCTTGAAGTGATTTTTATTCGACAGGGGATGCAGAGGACAGAGTGATATGGAGGAGGATGACTGAAAACGGAAAAGCCTAAAGAAGAAGATTCTGACCAGTATTACGACTTTATTTTTTTACGACTTAACTCACTGAACGACCTAATAACTAATAATACTGTTATATGTCATTAAAATAACTATATATTTATTGTTGCCATATCATTTAGCTCCTAGTTGTCTCGCCGTCGTATCTTAGCGTAAACAGCATTTTAGCAAGTAGATGCTAATTTGTTTAGCTAAAGTTTAGCTAAACTAACAATCACAGATGCCTAATATTACTTCATATTAGTTTTTTTTCTGTATATTGTAACCATAGTCAGATGTCGTAAACGTTTAACATACGTTACCTTGCTTAAATAACTTTTGTTGGTTATGCAGCAATATAACGCAAACGTTATTCAGAACGTTTATACAAACACAACAAACCGCTTACGTATCTCAAATCCAACCGATTCTTCGATTCCAGTCGACTCCGAATCTGAAGAGTCGATTCCTCACAATGAAATTGATTCAGTTGAAATTCGTGTACTGTACATGCGACACTAATTACTTTCAAAATATACGATTTAAATGTAGCGATTTGAAGATCAAATAGCTCAGACAGAAGTAAAAATGTCTTGTCTATTGGTAATGGTAAAATTGATTTTGATAAGACAACTAAAATCGATGTAGTGTTTATATATTTAGATAAACACAGTGAGATTAGAAGAAGATTCTTTGTCATTCTGTCCTAATTGTGTATTTAAAAGCACCGTTTGCATCTACTTTCATGCGTAATGGGTTTTAGGATATGGAATCAATCATCAATAAAATTAATTATTTTTTAAATTTTAATTAAATTTTGACCCATCTTTACTAAAACTAAATTTATTAAAGATTGATCAAATACTTTTGTAGTTATTTAGCTCAATGTCATAAGTAGAATAATCCCACTTTTAATTAAATGTATTCTAAAATTATTATTATTATTATTATGATTATTATTATTATTATTATTAGGACCTCAGCATTCTACCTCTGCAAACATAGCAGCAGAGACTGACACCTCCAAAGCTTTTTAATTGCTATAATTGCTTAGATCCTCCATGTCTATTCATTAACTCATCTCACAAGTAACAAGTAACTAACATGTTCCCAAAGACTTAACAGAACAGCCATACATGACAGGTTTTTATTGTTGTTGTTTTTGTTTTTCCTTGGATAATCTGCATAATTCCACTATGCATGACTCACAGTTGTAACTACACTGCCTGGCCAAAAAAAGGTTACTACCTGTGGGGGCAGTGCTATAATCTGCGGTTGGTCAGGTTTAGGTTCAGCAACGTTATGAGCCTAAATAATGAGTATACTAAGTATACTGAACAACCAGGTTATTCCATCAATGGATTTTTATTTCCCAGATGGTATGGACATATTCCAGGATGACAATACCAGGATTCATTGGGCTCAAATTGTGAAAGAGTGGTTCAGGGAGCATGAGACATAATTTTCAGACATGGATTGGTCACCACATACAGACCAGACCTAAGAATCTTTGGGATGTGCTGGAGAAGACTTGGTGTAGTGGTCCAAAGCTGTCATCATCAATTCAAGATCTTGTGCATACATGGGCATTTTACGGCCTGCGGGCCATATACAGCCCTTTGGGCGTCCCTGTCTGGCCCGTGGTATGTCAGTCATAAACACATACAACTGTGTTGCTTTTATTCTGAAATATTCTTAAACTTCTTATTACCACAAGCAGCTTATCAAAATATAGGCTATAATTTACCAGTTTTTAGAATGGTATAAAATCAATATTGAGCAAAATTAAGTTTGCGTTATCTTGGGTTGGGGCCTCCAACACAGTTCAGATTTTTCATCTGGCCCCCTTTAGAAATTAATTGTGACATTGTAGAAGCTTGTGGAAATGATGCTGTGGTGAATGCTTGAAAGCTAAAGGCGGTCCAACAAAATATTAGCGTGTGACATTTTTTTTTGGCCAGGCAGTGTATAAAGTCTGGGGGTGGCACTTATTGTTATACATTTGATTTTTATTTAAAATACACATTATTTGTTGTTTTCTTGTTTTCTACATTTTTTTATAACCTTTCCCCTAATATATATTCACATAATATTTGTTCACAGCAGTTTTTCAGTATACACAGCAATTTTGTTTTGTACTGCTTAGAGCTTAATAATAATACTGCCTCTATTTTCTGTTTTTCTGTCCCAGGCAAAATGGAGAAAACTTAAAAACTTGCCAGCATTTCATAAACACATAAAATGTATACGTATTATGTCATATGTCCTTTTAATTCCAAAAAAACACAAAAGAGTGAAAATATTCAAAAGATCAAAGAGGAAACGTAACCAATGAGGAGAGTGAAGGGCGGTGCCAGATGTGCATAAATAAAACAGGTGCAACAGATGACAGTAGTGACAGAGAGCAAGGGTAAAGAACTGCAAAGTGAGGAAAAGGAAAAGGATCTCTCAGCTGGGACCAAGAAGGATTTTTTTGATTAAAAGATAACACAAGAAATAGTACTTCGTATCTAGAGCAACTGAAGTGAATTGTATCTAGACAGTGGCATCTCGTGAAGGATTCATCATGACATTTTATGAGCAAGGTCAGTCTTCAACTCAGTGTGGTCCACAATTCCCGAGCTTGGGACAGGAGCCTCCAGAGCTGAGCCTATACAGTGACAACTACTATCCTCCTCCATCACTTCCGAGTCCACAGAGGACAAACCCATCCTCGTATGACATTGGGGAATATGCAAGTTCATCTCACAACCCATACCTATGGTTTAGTGGTACTGGGATCAATAGTTCCCCATATCTTGGTGGAGCACCAGGTCCTGCAGTACCACCTTTTGTGCCACAGCACTATGGCATACAGAGACCCTACCTTGGACCAGGGGGTCCTGGTGCACCTGGTGGAGAACTTGGCTGGTTTGCAATACCATCACAGGAGGACCTAATGAAGCTTGTCAGGCCACCATACTCATATTCAGCTCTTATTGCAATGGCGATACATGGTGCACCAGACCACCGCCTGACACTAAGTCAGATATACCAATATGTAGCAGATAACTTTCCTTTCTACAACAAAAGCAAAGCTGGCTGGCAGAACTCCATTCGACACAACTTGTCACTGAATGATTGCTTTAAAAAGGTTCCTCGCGATGAAGATGATCCTGGTAAGAGCTCTTAAGTGGTATTGTACTTTTTAAATGTATTATGATATTCAAGTTCAGTTGAGTAAAGTGTGTTCATGTTTGGTTGTTTTTGCTGAGTATCATAGGGCACATTCATATAAATTCTTTCTCTATAACTCTTAAGGTAAGGGAAATTACTGGACTCTTGACCCAAACTGTGAGAAGATGTTTGACAATGGCAATTTCAGACGCAAAAGGAAGAGAAAGTCTGATGGTCCTGCTTCAGAGGGTAGTTCTGGAGGTGCTCTTAACTCAGAGTCAGTGGATGGGACTGGGAGTCCTAAAAATGACACAACTGAAAATTCAACTTCATCTGAAAAAGTTCTGTCATCTCCATCTATGGGTGCTCCTTGCCTCAGCAATTTTCTGACAGAGATGTCTGGGGTGGCGGGTGGATCTGCTGAGGTAGGTTCAGAGCCAATCAACCAACCTCTTCCTCTCAGTCTAACAGCAGACACCACACAAAGAGCTCAACAAACTTCAGGCTATAGCTCCTACTCACCTACATCCACAGTACCTGAGTGGACTCCTCTCCCCCCAGCACCTACCATCTCTCCTCCAGGATGTCACTCTTCTTTGGGCTATAGCAACCCTACTCTCAACCAGTTCACTGGGCATTTCTACACTGGCCTGAACTCAACTATTATTTTATATCCCCAAGAGGGCACAGAGGTCTGATGGAACTAAACAAGAGTTGTGAGCTTCATAGTGAACTTCAAACTGACATTGGAACAGAGGACATACGTTCACACATATGCTCACTATCAGCAAACTGGTTTTGGATGATCTCTGAGATTGTCCTGTGAGTGTGAGATTAAAGCCGATTCCCACAGGAACAGCTTAGTCAGCGCCTGATATGCGTGACACTCACAAAGGTCCCTGCTGCCACCAGCAGCTACGTTGTAAAGTCTGATGCTGACATCATGCCATTCCACTCAGCTATCTTCACTGATCATATCACTAAGACTGTGAGCACCTGTAGTAAAATGAATGTGGATCCCAACAGTTTTTAACTGGCAGAGTAACCTTAGAAAAACGGCATACGGTGCAACAGCCTTCCTTCTACATGTGAAATGTGATCTCTTCAGATTCAGAAATGTAAACTGAGTGTTTAATGGAAAATTGTGATGTTGTTTTTATTTGTAATTGTGAGAATGAATGTTGAAGAAAATTGTATATTTGCTCTTTTTGATTTTGTTTTTTTTTTAATAAAGGATTGACAACTGTATTCAATGCTTTACTCTAATGTAACATGGACGCTAGCTGATTGTTTAAACCAAAATGTAGTCAGATATAGAAATGTTATTATATAT
>JAVSBU010000137.1:1187672-1201332 GCA_033118015.1 Loricariichthys derbyi | reverse complement strand
CAGTATGGGAAAAGTTATTAAGGGAATGTTAAAGGGTTATGTATAAGAGTGTGGGAAGAGTTTATAAAGACTTAAAAGAATGTACTTACTGTATAACTACTACAATAAGCATAGCGTCGCTACTTCGAGGAAATTCACTTATTGCAGGTGAGTCTGGAACGGATTCCCCATGATAAGTGAGGGAACACTGTATATAGGGAAACAGAATTGTTTCTATTTAGGTGTTAGGTGTACCTAATAAAGTGACTAATGAGTGTACATTTTAGCTTGCTTTGCATTAAAACATCTTTCATAGCCTGGGTACAGTGGGCATAATCTGAACCACTGAGACCCTGGCAAGACCAGAAATGGACTTCCCTGCATACTTTTCCAGAATTGAGATCTTTCCACGATGCAGTTGGCTGCTGTGATGGATTGGTTAGTTGTAATAAAGGGAGGTCTCTGTAATTCTGCACACATAACAGGCAGAACAGAACGTCCCCAGCCAGGGATGCTGGAATGGATCGTTCCCATGACACATGCGGTCATTTGGTGAAAGCTTTCTGCCAGATGGAATAAGGTTCACATTAAGCTTCAGAGAGGACTGTGAGAGTGTGTGAGAGTGTGGATATATGTGGTTTTGTGCTTGGTGTGATGTTTCATGTAATGTTTTGGTTTCGTGAAACTCATGCCAATATAAGCGCAATTCCTCCCATTGTTACATTTATTATCTGAGGCATTAGAAAACCTATTCTGCATATTTGCATGCACTGTAACCATAACAGAATTTATATCACAAGATGGTAAACATTTGTCTGTGGTCACTGAAGAATGTTTTCTTTTTTTTTCTTTCACTTCCTCCCCTTCAGCCTATAATTTATGAAGGTCAAGACAAGAATCCAGAAATGTGCAGAGTGCTGTTAACACACGAGATCATGTGCAGGTAGGATATATAATGTTTTTTCAATTTTTCATTACTTCACACTCTCTCCATCACCATTATACTGGACTGTACACCGGTCTGCATGCTCTCAGGTCACAGTTTGGCCAGGAGTCAACTTTTTGGAGTTCCAACTTTTGACAGCGAGAGCTGTACTCACTACCATCTCTATTTAAAAAATATGGTACATGTGCTGGTGTTTTGCATTGAATATTCTGATGCTCTGATTAGGGTCGTATCCCATCTTGTGCTACTTGTTGGGCTCCCCGTGACTAAATTTAAACTAAGCAGTTATGGAAAGTGAATGAGTGAATTAAATTCTGCTGGAACTGCTTTTCTCTCCTGACAGTGAGCACAAAGCTGATAAAAGGATGTGAAATAGAACACTTTGCCAGACTATAAAGGCCCATCTACAATCTGGGCAGAATAAAACATTTCAGTACATCTTATACATCACTTACTTTATATACAACCCCAATTCAGAAAACTATTGGGACAGTATGTAAAATAGAAATAAAAAAAACCACAGTGTTTGTTATTTCATTGCAGACAGTATGAACCGAAGATATTTAATACTTTCTGGCCAACTTCATTTAATTTGTTCACAAACATCCTGCATCTTAAGCCTGCAACACATTCCAAAAAAGTTAGCACAGGCAATTTAGGGCTAGTAATGAGGAAACCTTAAATAACGATGTGATTTTAAACAGGAGATTGTAATCATGATTTGATAAGCTTTATCTGGGAAAGCCTGAGTGTTTGAGGATCAAAGACAGACAGCTAACTGTTCTAACTTTTTCTGATTTGGCTTGTTTTGTATTATCTTGTTGAAAAATCTGTGACTGTCCTGCAAACGAGCGTTTTGAAGGCAGCTTGTGTTGCCGTAAAATCTCATTCTCAATAGTGCAAATTAGTTTTTCTAAGGGCACAGACACACCCACATACCATGTTAGAACATTTTTGGATGAAAATCTAGATGGTCCTTTTCATCTGTGGTCCAGAATACGCAGCATCCTTTTAGTCTAAAAAAAGATTTGTAATGCTGATTTGCCCTAAAATACAAATCCACGCTGTGTGATGGTCCATCCTAAATGCTTCAGGGCCCAGAGAAGTTGAGGTTTCTTCTGGACATGGTTAACATGAGGCTCCTTTTTTGCACAGTAACGTATTAGATGGCATTTGTAATTATAACTCTGGATTCTAATGCTTGACAAAGGTTTGCCAAAGTAATCCCTTTCACGTGTGGTTATATCAATTGTGGTTATATATTGATGAATGGTGCTTCTTTACGCTGAGCTGTCTGAGGTATCAGAGATCACAGGAATTCAGCTTAAGCTGGTCTTCTTGCTCTCTACAAACTGAAATTTTTCCAGATTTCTTGAATTGTTTAATGTTATTACTGTATGCACTGAAGAGAGAGAAACATGTAAACCCCTTCCAATCTTTTTGAGGAGCATTGTTTTTAAACATTTCAATAATTTTCTCACACATTTGATGACAAGCTGGAGATCCTGTGCCCACCTTTGCTCTGCAAAGAATTGTTAATGTTAACAATCATGTATGACATCATTGCTTCGTTTTTTCCTCATTACTAGCCTAAAATTTGGGACTGTGATGCCCTAACAGTTATATGTTACTGGACTATGGACCAGAAGGTTCAGGGTTCACATTGGACCTCTGCCAAGCTGTCACTGTTGGGTCTTTGAGTAAGATCCTTAACCCAAAATTGTTTGGATTGTAGAATTTTTCAATTGTTAGTCGCTCTGGATAAGGGCGCCTACTAAATTAAATAAATGTAAAACATCCCCTGTCCTAACCTTTTTTTGGAATCTGCTTGAGATGCAGGATATATATTAACATTTACGGCATTTTAAGAGACTCCCTTATCCAGAGCAACTTACAATTGATTCAGTCTTCACAGTCTAAGTAATTGTGGGTTAAGGGTCTTACTCAAAGACCCAACAGTGGCAGCTTGGCAGAGGTGGGATTTGAACCCTGAACCTTCTGGTCCAGAGTCCAGTGCCTTAACTGCTAGGCTTCCACAGTCACGCCTGTATTCCCACAGTCCCATATATTGGGTTTACACTCTGCAATTAAATACAAGTCAAAGTAAATGTAAGGACCAGGCTTTTTTATTTGCATTTTTCATACTGTTTTTGCCAAACTTTTTTTTCTGATTTGGGGTTGTACAGTAAGTTGTCATATTTAAGACTTCAAGACTTCATGGGGAAAAATGTTTAAGGGTCAAATTGACGGAGACTAGAACTGCCTGATATTGAATTGATATTTAACTAATTATAATCTAATAAAATATATTTAACTAATAGAAACCATATAATCACATGTGAGCCTGAGCATTAGGAAGGTAGGTAGAAAGTGGTGTAGCACTATAAGTTACATGAGTCATTATAAAGAGTCAAAGTCAAATTTATTTGTATAACACTTTTTAGCATGGAGCATTTTCTCAAAGCAGCTTTACAACTGGTGTAATTCCCAATTTGAGCAACAGTGGCAAGGAAAAACTCCCTAAACGTTAATAGGAAGAAACTTTGGGAGGACCAAGACTCAAAAAGGGGCCCATCCTCCTTGGGCTTAAAGGTATATGTACAATAGGTTTACAGAAATACCTTAAAACAAACAAACAAGCGAAAACCATCCGGAAATTATAAATTGCCGTAGTTCAGTACATAAAGTCATTCTTAAATCCTATGTCCCCAGTGGGAAAATTTTAGCGCACGACCTCCCCATCCTACTGAAGGAGGGAGAGAGTCACTGTTCTCAGCATTCTGAGTGTGGTGGGGAGGTGGTTAAGAACTGCTTGGGTGGAGATTATTTCCAATTAGGGACATAGGATATAAGAAAGACGTTTTCTGTTGAACTGTGGGACTTTATATTTTCTGAATGGTTTAAGTTTGTATGTTTTAATGCCTTTCTGTAAACCTACTGTACTTATACCTTTAAGCCCAAGGAGGATGGATCCGTTTTTTGAGTCTTGGTCCTCCCAAGGTTTCTTCCTATTAAAGTTAGGGAGTTTTTCTTTGCCACTGTTGCTCAAATTGGGAATTACAGAAATTGTAAAGCTGAGACAATTGCTTTGAGACAATGCTCCATTGTAAAAAGCGCTATACAAATAAATTTGACTTTGACTTTGACTTTGGAGATGAGACAGAAGATCATCTCAGTTTGGGACCAGGATGGACAAACACCACAGCACAAGCTGCACCAGGCACTGGAACACTAATAAAGACTAATGTGGTGTGAATGACCTGATATGGCAAGGAACAAAAGGGTCAGAAAATCTCAAACCAGTGAAGTTCTATGGTCTTGCTCCCATATTCCCAGTTAGTCACAGTATATTAATATAATAATACTATCTCACTGAAATTACTTAACTCCAGCTATACTCAAAAACTGGTCTTTCCCAGTCTGCAAGCTATATTTTATATATAAAATATTTTATATTTCAAGATAACCAGATATGCATGTGCTGGTCCTTGTTAACAAAAATTTGTGTTTAGGCTTTCTGTACTAATAATACAAGACATACAGTTGTAATGATTTATTAGTCTCCTACACAGGTCAGTTTAAGCAGGATATGGCCTGTCTACTCAAACAGTGTTTAGTACTTCCTTTTTGATCAAAGATACTGCCCTCAAACAAGATAACAGCACCTCTAATTTTGGAGGCTGTCATCTTTACATTTTAGGGATGGGTGTGCTTTCCTTTGGTGAAAAAAAACTTGTATATAGGGAAGTTTATTTTATAATGCTCCTTTTGGATGAGGAATGGGTAGAAGAGAGATAAAAAATGAAGAGGTGATGGACCTTAATACAGGAGAGATAAATATATAGCATACCGCTTCCCCTTCCCCCTAACTTTCTCTCTATCCAGGTCATCTACTTTCTGCAATGGAAGGGAAAAGGGGCAGATAAAGCCACACACCTTTAATTAAAATCAAAAGATGAATTTATTGCGCTTAAAACTGGGTTGTAGAGATGGGTTCTCATCTATTTTGGGCTGAAGTGGGGAGCATTTGAACAGTTTTTCTCCTAAAAATATCCCACTCATGCTTGGTTAATTAGGACAAGGAAAAACTCATTACTCAATGAGAATTTTCATGTTATTCCTCTCTTAATGAATGCAGGTTACTTTGAGTTTTGACAATGACAAATGTGAGGGAACAGGAGCATGCTTTCTCCTTGCTCTCACCCTCTTGCTCTTTTTCTTTCACTGTCTCTCGCTCTCTTTTATGCATATGTACATTATGCACAGTCAACCTCACACATGCTATGGAAACCTTCTGTTATACGTTTCTCCCCTTGAAGCTAATTATATGGAGTAAAGAGAAATAATGACACAGATTGACAGCACACCATGTGCTATTTCTGATCAGATATCTTCTGAGATCTAGAGTTCTGTTGGATCAGGAATGTGCACATAAGGCCACACACACACCCTCATTTGTCTCTATTGGATCCCACTCCAACTAGTGTCCTGAAAGAAGCCAAAAATAAGTGAGAGTTGTAGGATGACAAAATGTTTAAGCATCTCCCTTCATATTTCTTTCATTCTCTCCTTCTCTCTCTCTTTCCCCGTCTGCTGCTAAGCTCCTCTGCTGAGCCTGCACTGCAATACCGGCACAATTACCAGTCTGCGATTAGGCTGTTCTTCATTAATCAGGGCTGTTAATTGCCACATGCATTTGCCATTAGCCATATGGCACAGCACGCATGGGACAGGAGCGCAATGCCTTTTCCCATCCAACAGTACTGACAGGCGAAGTAAGGAACAATTGCTCAAAAGCAACAGCAACATTCATAAGGATTCATCAGGATCACATTTTTAGAGGAGGTCCATCATTTATTTAGTAAAGTGTAAACAGAAATAATAGATCTGCATGCATGTTTTAGGCTTAATAGCATTAATGAGGGCCACATCCTGGTAATTATGCTCTGAAATTTGGATTTAAATCCTTCAAAAAAGCAGAACAGGAAGACACTCGAGATTAAAGATACAGTGCAGAGGGTCTGCTGGATGGGGCACGGAATAAAAAAAAATCCCCCCAAAAAAACAAAGGCACAGCAATGGGCAGACTAATTAGAATGCAATTTGAGCGTGGGGGTGTGGCTGAATGGGGGTGCTCGTTTGTTCTCCCATGGGTGCTGGGTGATGATTGGATTATTGGGATGTAAAAAGTTGCATCCGTCTGTAGCTGCCTCCTAGCTCTCCTCCTCTCCTTTCCCAGCATGCCTCACTGCGGTGATCCATAGGGACCAGAGTGTGACCCACTTCTGAGAGCAGAGCACCGAAGACATCAGTACACTCAGATAGGTGGGGAAATGAGAGAGAGGGATGTGTAATGAGAAAACATAAAGTAGGTTGGAAAGATTGAGAAACAAAGTGAGACCAATGAAGAGCCCCACACGGAGCAGTGATTAGAAGACTCCTTGACTGCCTCTTTGTCTCTCTACTGTTTCAATAATGCATGTGAGACAAGACCAATGTCCAGCATGTTTAAATCAAGGGAAGTGCTGGGTGGTCTGTAAGGTGACTCAGGGTCAGGACTGTGTTATCACATTCATCAGACCTGTTAGTCCTCACTCACAATGCTGGTTCTATCACATCACCCCTCCCTGATGCCATCTGTACTGGGAAACGTGAGCCCAGTGCTCCACCTGCTGCTCCACTACAACACCCACCCATAGAGGATACAGAGCTCATCTCTTCTCCTCCTCCTCCTCCTCCTCCTCCTTCAATGTTTCCTTTCTCCCTCATCATTTTCCACATTGTATAATATTTTTCAAAAGAATGTGTTATTTTCTGAACTTTTCAAAACCTTTTACGTTACTTTAAACCGAAATAAATGATTTGCTTTGATTTTAGGATACCAGGTTCTCTCTTGAGGACTCTCCTCTTTAGCTCAACCACAGGGTTTTCTTGGAGTTTAGGTCACAGGACAGAGATGTCTGTCAAAAGCTTGATACTGTGGTTATTGAACCATATTGTTGTGGATTCACACATACTATACTGGTTCTGGTAAAATATCCAGTAGCACCTATTTAATTCTTTCCATTTGTGGTAAGATAAAGGTAAAGGTTTGTTTAACCTTTTAACATCCTGTGTAACTTTTTGGTAGAGCACTTTTTGGATCACTATATCTTTTTAACCCTTTAATGTCCTCACCAAGAAAAAAAGCAATGGAAAAATATTTTATTTAATATTTATTTAATAAATAATTAACAATTATTTAATAAAATAATTTTCCATTGATTTTCTTTTCTTGGTGAGGACATTAAAGGGTTAAGGCACATATTTAAACAGCTTGTTAGCATGGAGGTAACATCTAAACAAAGATTTGAAGAGTCTGTATCCCACATAATGTTTCCAGCTTCTGCAAATCTCAAACCATGAATGATGGAAACGTTTTTTGCCTTTCTAAAATCCTCCTTATTTGTTCATTGTGGAAAAGATAAATCCACTGGTCCTGTGTCAGGCAGCTCCTGTACAGCTCTTGTGGTGTAATGAAATGTCTTTTCCAACCTTGTTGGAGCAGCCGCCTGCACAACAAACGGTTTTCCCCATTGCACAATGTCCAAAATTCAGCTTTATATAAAAACTGTATTCCAAATCATATAATAATGCTAAAATATGCGAAAGAAATCACCAGAGACCTCAACACGTAAACGAATGCGAGAAAATGGCAGATGGATGAGACAAAATACTCTGCCCGTGATGTCACATCCGGTTCACTTACTGAAGATGACCAAGAATCAACGAAGATGGGCGTGACCTGCAGTGCCCATATAACCGACTTTTATTTACCGTAAAATAGCGTTATTTTAATGAATATAAGACTTTACAAGTGCTCATATATATTTATTTATCATGTACTTCAAATACAGATACACTTTATTTAGTACTGGATAAAACCTTTAAAAAAAGTGTAACTCTTTGTAACAACAATTAGTTTTGTCTTAAAACAAAACATCAATTCCAAATTATTATATTTCAGGCATGTTTTTAATAATTAGGCTACCATAATTAAACACAAATAATTTTAATAACAGTTTACAATAAAGGTACATGAAATAGCATTAATTCATAATTTAAGTATTTCATGAGAGTTAAATCATTAATTCATACACAGTGTCTCATCATGCATGCCTTAATACAGGAGCAATATATGAATTCATGCAGTAATTAAAGGTAAACATGATTAATCATTATTAACACATTGCTGCTTCATTTGTTCCTGTTTGTGGCCCTCATTAAATTGTTACAGAATTTTAAACCCCTTTCACCTATTTTGACAGGATAATAAATAAAACTGACCTTGAATGAGCTTTAATGGGTCTTTAAATGCCTTCGATGCTTCATTTATTCTCTCACAAAAGAATTTTGGGCAAAATTCATTCATTCATTTATTTTTATACCTGCTTAATCAAATTCAGAGTAAGATATAAAGGGTAAATATAAAGTGATCTGATCATTATGCAGTTTGATGGGGTGGCATAGTGATGCAATTGTTAGTGCTATTGCCTTACAACTCCAGAGAGCCAGCTCCTAAGTCCTGGCTGGGCAGACACCTATGTGGAGTTTGCATGTTCTCTCTGTCTGTGTGTGTTTCCTCCCTGTACTCTAATTTCCTTCCAAAGATGTGTTAGGTGATCTTGCATCTCTAAAGTGTTCCAGTGAATAAGTGTGAATGTGTGTTCATGTCCTGTGATGAACCAGTTCTAGTACGTGCCTTGTCCCCCGGTTAGGCCCCTGCAGTCCGTCACCATGATTAGTAAGTGAGCAAGAGCTTTATAACTCAGTTGAGGGATTTCTATCAGCCACAGTGAAGTCTTCTTTTAGAGACATATGTCATTGCTTTTAGCTTTGTATTTGATTTAATGGATAATAGATTTTTTAGATAAATAAATACCTCACTTTTCTCTTTCCCATTTCATCATTCTAATTTTGCTTCCACTGCCTTCTCTTTTCCATTTTCCCAGTCTTTCTCTCTCTTTTGTCCTCTTTCTGTTCCTGCCAGTATGACCCGGTGTGTACCTGGCTTTTTTCTGTACCTGCTGGTGTGTTTAAGGGTTTAATTGCTCCTAATTTCTCCACTAAAGGCCCGCTATTACGTGACGCAGCAAAGTTGCGACCAAATTACACCCTTTTATTCGAGTTGAGTGGTGATTCCCCGTGTACTGATGGAAGAATGAATGGATGCATGCATAGCTCGATGGGTGGATGGATGGATGGTTGGATATAGAGGGGCTTGTCTGGTCATTTTGAGTGAATAAACCAAATGGCTGAGGCGTATATCACAGTCCATTACCTGCTCGAGGCTCGGTTCTGACTGGATGAGCCATTAGCGTATGACGACTCGGTTCTACGCTGAAAAGGCGCTGTGTGAGAATGAGTAGCATGTCCAGCTCTAATTATAATGGTTCTCAGATAAACACGGGTCTCAGTGCATGTGTTTGCAGGCAACAGTTTCCTAAACCTCGTGCTTTTTACCCTGTGCAGCACAATTTAGTGTCATTTCTGTTCTGCTTTGGATAATCTGCTCATTAACACAACCATTATAAGAACAAAATATGCAGGATATTAAGTGTGACTCAACAAATTAATCTATTTTAGATCAAACCAATGTTCTGGTCTATGGCTGCTAACTTATTATGAAGCACAGATTAATCATATGAATATAACCAATTTGTATTAAGCAGCATAACATATTTACAGTTACAAATAAGATCATCGGACAAATGATTACTGGAATTGTAGGCTACCTAATCGCACGTCAAACCTCCACGAGCAACAATTCTATTTGGCATGGGTCGTACTAGTTTCTGGATGTAGAAAAATATCAAAGAATTGCACTGCTCCATATACCATGAATGCCGTCCCTGGTGTCTTATTCTTTGCTCCAGGTTGCCCCACAGATTTTCAAAAGGATGAACATTTGGGGATTTTGCAGTCCAGTCCAGATGTATGACTGCTCCTCAAATGTTCATCATGCCAATCAATCACATTTACAGCTCTGTGAATGTGAAAATTGTCATTGTGGAAAGCAGGGATAGGAATATTATCTTCCTGAGTAAGATAATAAGAAAATGTTGAATCCTGGTTGTTCCAGCAGCTCAATGTAGGCATTAGGGTTCAAATTTTGTGTCGCCTCAACCAAAGAACCCATTTTAGCCTAATTAAAACACTGCCAGAACCTCATCCAGCTTGAACCGTACCTTGCATGCAGTCCTCATTGAAGGCTTCTTGAACACTAGCCATCATTCACAAATAGACAGAAACCAGATTCATCTGACCAGATAACATGCTTCAGCCATGAACATTTAATTTTTGTGTCTTTTCACCCACTGTAAACAAATGCCTGTTTAGTGCCACTCTGCTCCGTAAGTTCACGGTATCGTCATGGTTCATGACCGAACGCTTCGATGCACCTACACATTTCATTACTTTCTTCGCATTGTGGTCCTTGGCACACACAAATGCAATCATTCCTTTTTGCCAATCATTAACATCTGCATTTTGACCCATTTTCCACACATCAAATGTGACATTCACATAAGTGCACTGCACCACCTCTTCTGTACTGCCTGCACAACCTGCAGCTATTTATAGCCTGATTATCTTCATGCATGAAGTTGAAAGATGCTGGGTGACCAATTTATTGTCTGGGGAACTTACCTTTTAAGTCATTTCTACAAGCTCATAAGTTGTGTCAAATGTTAAAATAACATAACATTGCTCAAATTGGGAATTACAGAAATTGTAAAGCTGCTTTGAGACAATGCTCCATTGTAAAAAGCGCTATACAAATAAATTTGACTTGAATTTGACATAAACCCTACAAATTACAATTCAAGTGTTTATATCCACATTTGAACCCAGGACCTTCTGGTCCATAGTCCAACATCTTAACCGCTATAGGCTACCACAGTCCTGTATAGATAAAGACATGCCACCTTTCCAAATGATTTATCTGTGTTTTTATAAAGACTTTTTTGTTAATGATTCCTTAAAATTTGCAGAAATAAATGTTATATTTAAGGTTCTGCACTGCAGAGGTTGTTAATTTTAATTTACAAAATAAACAATACATCCTCCAACTGTCACATATCAGGAAATA
This sequence comes from Loricariichthys derbyi, assembly GCA_033118015.1. Taxonomy (NCBI): domain Eukaryota; kingdom Metazoa; phylum Chordata; class Actinopteri; order Siluriformes; family Loricariidae; genus Loricariichthys; species Loricariichthys derbyi. The sequence goes on along the minus strand of JAVSBU010000137.1, from coordinate 1,190,278 downwards.
AAACTTTTTTTTTCTATTTTTCAGTATTAAAACCTGTCTTGCATGTCCAAATGAAAAATGTGATTTACAAGTTGGTGTCTTCTGAATCACAGTCAGTTCTCCTGGCCATTAAAATGTGAAAAACTTTGATATCCAGCTCAGTCAAGATCTTTAAAATCTATTTAAAAGAAAAAATCCACTTTGCACTGAAATTAACTGCGCCTGTTAGCATGTTAAGAGTTTATGATGAACTTTTAGGACTTTTTTTTTAATACAAAGAGCACTTGTGCCAGAAATCTAAAAGTTTAAAAACCCATCCATCTCATTTACACTTTAACAGTATGATTCCCTTTCCACTCTCTCTCATTTAAATCTCTTGTTTGGTGCTGTTAAACCAAAAGAAATTTTTTTTCAATTACTTAATTGAAACAGCGAGAGCCAGACTGGGGTGGTGTGTGTCACTGTGTGTGTGACGGGGGATTTCGGGCCCTTTGTGTGTGTCCGCCCTGTGCTGTCACACACTTTAATGTGAGCCTCTATTCTCTGGCATTCACAACTCCCTACAATGACATTCAATAAGGGCCAGAGGCAGTGAAAACCTGGTTAATTTTATATATTCTTTCCTGGGGCCAACGGGGGCCCACATGCACGAATTAACCACTACGGTTTAACCAGGCAGCTCCACGATGGCCCCTGGTTTGAACGACACATTAGCTGCATGCAGAAATAACCAGTTTGAACACAGCTTAGTGCCATGGATAGTTGTAACTCTGGCAGTGATTAATTGGCAGTTAATAACTGCGTTAAATACTTTACACAACATGTAGTGTATACATTATTATAAATATAATATGATTTAACACTTACAGTGTTAACATGTTGGGCCCTTTAACCCAATATTGCTTGGATTTGAAGACCACATCAGTTTGCTCTAGGACCTTTGCTAAATGACAAATGTAAATACAGACATACACTCTGGCCACTTTATTAGATACACATATTCAACCACTTGTTAACATAGATATCTAATCAGCCAATCATATGGCAGCAATGCATTTAGGGCCCAAACTGTGCCAAGAAAATACCCCCACACTTTGGGCCCTTAATACCAATTGAGCCTTGGTATGGTCATTTAAACACTACAGCCTACCCGAGTATTGTTGCTGCCTATGTGCATCCCTTTATAACCAAGCTAAAATCGTCTCAAACTGGTTTCTTGAACATGACCAAGTTCACTGGACTCTAGTGGCTTCCACAGTCACCGGCTCATAACCCAATAGCACCACAGGGATGCGGTGGAACAGGAGTTTAGCATCTTGGATGTGCAGCCGACAAATGAGTGTCTGCATGAGGTGATCGTGCAAATATGAACCAAAATCTCCAAATAATTTTGCTGAATCTATGCCATGAAAAATGAAGTCAGATCTGAAGGCAAAAAGGATCCAAGTAGCCTACTAGAAAATAAATTGGCTGGTGAGTATACATATTCAGCTCAACAACATACTCAATGTGCTACAAGAGCTTAGCAATTTCTTTCAAATTACATACAAAATTAATTCCACATTTAACACTGCGGTATAATGCCATGAAACAGTTTAGTAAATCAAACCTAATGCTTATAGGGCGGGTGTGGTTTCAACCACAAGCAGTCACATGCAAAGTCTGGGCAGCATGGTCAAATGACATCATGCTGATTGCCTAAATAAAAAGAACTTCTCTAAGGAGTTCTCTAAGGAGTTATATCTATAGTATATAATACTTTACAAAAAATACAAGTCAATTAAAATCTTATACAGCTAAATCATCTGGAAAGGGGTCCAAACTTTTGATCATTGTATGGTGTAATGCTTTATTTAAGGTTTGTATTAAAAGAAGAAAAATGTTGCAGGACAGGAGTGTTAGCAGCTTATAAGACAAAACCTTATAAGTGCGCAATAAACAGGGATTCAAGGCAATGCAACACTAGAAATATCAACTGAATTCAACACAGTGGGTGTTAGTTTACTACAAACCAAATAACGTATGAATATTGTTTAGTTCACTAATTAATAATGATAAATGATCAATAGACATTTTCAGCATGGGCTTTATGGTTTGTTTTATTCTTGCATTGCGTAAAATCATGTAATTCCACACAAGATCGCATGGTAAAATATAGAGCGACGTTGTTTTGTTCAGTTTCGTCTGTGTGCAGCGTCTTGGGTTGGTTTTAGTTCTTGGTAATGGAGAGAATGCAGGTGCGTCTGCGTCTTTGGATGCGTCTTTACGCAAATAAGCTCATGGCCAGGTGAATGAATCCCAAATTAAAAAGGGCAATAGTGTCTCTTCGATCAATAGCTGGAGACAAGAATGAACTTTCAAACGACACTAAAGAGTAATAATATATATAAAAAAGAGGCGGATTGGTGGAAATGAAAAACAAAACAAAGGGGCCGAGCCGCGTCTTGCAGCGTGGGTGGGGCTGACAAGAATAGACTACATTATGCAGTTCATTTAGTTAACAAGTGAAAGAATAGGGAAGCGTGCAGAGTGAATGCTCGGAGAAAAGGCACAAAACCCTATTGAGAGAGAGAGAGAGAGAGCGTGAGAGAGAGAGAGAGAGAGAGAGAGAGAGAGAGAGAGAGAGA
>JAVSBU010000137.1:1010212-1022284 GCA_033118015.1 Loricariichthys derbyi | reverse complement strand
TTCTTAAGACATCACTGATGTAATAGTTGTGTGGTGAGCAATCTTACTAAATCACCTGCTCTGCTTGCTCAAGCATATCCTTACACAACTGAAATTAATGGGAAACTTGTAGACAATATACATCGATTGGCCATAACATAATGACCACCTCCTTATTTCTACTCTCATTGTCTGTTTTATCCCTTTACTTATCATATAGTTGGACTTTGTAGTTCTACAATTAGAGACCACAGTCCAGCTGTTGATCTGTATACTTTATTAGCCTCCTTTCACCCTGCTCTTCAGTGGTCAGGACCCCCACAGGACCCCCACAGATCAGGTACCATTAGGGTGGTGGATTATTATCATTACTGCAGTGACACTGATGTGGTGGTGGTGTTTTAGTGTATGTTGTGCAAGTTTATCAGACACACCAATGCTACTGGAGTTTCTAAACACTGTTCACTCTTTGTCCACATTATTAGAGACATTCATCTTATTGCTCCACCTTGTAGATGTAAAGTCAGAGAGAGATCATCATCTGTTCTTGCAGTTTTTTAGCCATCCTCTAATCCTTTATCAATGCTCATAGCATGATGATATCTGTATATTTTTGATTGTTTGACTCTCTTTTGATTGTTTCTTGGGCCAGTTCTCTATGCCAAATGATACCATGGTGTTTAAAAACTCCAGCAGCACTGCTGTGTGTGATCCCCTTATACCAGGACAACACGCATTAACCACCATCGTTAAGAAAAGTTCACCCAGCAACTCAGTTCAACTTCTATCTGGGCACACAGTTACTTTCAGCAGGTTTCTGTATGATTTAGCTTGATTACTGAACCATTCAGACAACAAATTCAACATGTGAGTCAACACTTCACCAATAAACTGCCATCTTACCAAATATAAATAACATGGCCATCAGAAGTCATTCTGAACTCCACTTTACTTTACAGACAACTTGTTTAAATTTCATTTATAGACAGTTTTAGAAGCTGTGTAATTTTTACTACCTTATACTTTTTAAATGTCCATGGGAAAAGCATCAGTTTTTCTCTTTGACCTTTAATATTAACAACATGTATCTTCTATATCCCGAACTCAATCCAATCTACCTACCGCTATAAACAGATAAATAAGAGTGCTGGTGAAGTGCACTAAACATCACAAGCAAACCTTGACAATCATGCTTTATTCTGTTGGATTTCTTTTAAAATTAACCAAATAAACATATCCCATTCGAACAAAGCTCACATAAGCAGTGACCTTCAAAATCAAGTCTTTTCTTCACTTGGTGTCTTTCCATAGGTAGTGAAACTAAATTCTCTCTTTACATTTCTCTCTCTTCAGTTTAAATAGTATTTATTGGTTTCAGTTCAAAAATGTCACTGATTGTCAACACAAAAATTTGCCTTTAGCACCAGTACAATAAAACTGTACTTTTGCTTGTTAAAATACTGTTTCAAGTGAAGGAGAACACAATAATCCTTAGGGTAAAGGGATCGTTAATTATACATGTCAAATAAAGCACCAACCATACAAAGTAACTTTCATATATCATTTGATACACAAAAAGTTAAATATATTAATGACTATTAAATTAAACACAAACTAGGCAAATAAAACACACCATGCACCACAATGCTTGCTGGAGTCAGAAACGATTGGGAAAAGCAGGATTCTCATTGTGACCTTGAACTAAGAAAGTTGTTGGGCAGCATCCAGAACAAAGGCTCTAGAAATCTCTCCAGATTTAAAAAAAAAAAAAAAAAAAACATTTCACAGAATGCTTTGTTCCTCTCCTTTACATCATAGGTGACAGCCATCTGTCTCTTCAGATTTTGTAAACAACAATTACCAGATAAAATTATAATTATTCATGGATGGCTTGACACTTCTTGAAAATGGAATTCACTATTTGTTCAATCAGACCATTGAGAACAATCCTGCTACCTCAGACAAAAAGAAAGATATTTTGGTGATAGAGACTAGTGAGTGCTGGAAGCAGAGCTGCAGTGATGAGGTACTGAGATGTTTAAAAAAAAACAAAAAAAAAAAAAAAACAAAACAAAAAAAAAAAAACGTAACATTTGGTAATACGGGTCCACAGAGAGAGAGAAAGAGAGAGGAGTGATGTTGAGTGAGAGACTCTCACAGGTTTGTCTTAGTCTTTCTGCCGCAGTGAGCCGTCCATAAACCTCTTCACTATGCATAAGAGTTCAGCAAAGTAAAAGAAAAATGGATTGGACACCCATTCAAAGGTATTCACATAACATACATTAAAACATACTGATAAGTTATAACCAAACTGGTTCACCCTGATCTCAAGATATACATATATATTTACATCTACTTATAGATTTATATACATAAAAAGGTTTGATAAGAGTTTTATTGGACAGTGAAAAATACCTACATGTTGGGAAATCAAATTCATTTTGCTAGAGTCTTCTCTAGCTGTTGTCCTTTGGGTGATACCGAGGCAAATCAATTCACTGTTTCAGTTCTCTGAATATAGGTTAAAGGAAAAAGGGGAACCTTGTCTTCAACGAACCCTTTCTGGCAGATACTGAACATACAAAGTGCTGGTTTTAGTAACAGTGCATTTACCACCACAGAAATGGATCGAGTCTGTGGACAGCTCCGCATTCATCTCCAGGCTGCTGCTATCGGCTGCAGAGCTTCTCACTGTCTTTTGACCTCTCATCATCATCATCATCCTGTAGAAGTTGGATGGAGGAGCCTAGCAGTCCCTGCAGTTCTGGTACACAGCACACAAGCTCCACCGCCTCTTCCTCCTCCTCCTCATCCTCTTCAGCAGGCCGCAGCTCATCGGGGGGCACGCACGTCTGACTGATGCTTATCTGCCTCCAGAGCTCAGCTTTTGTGATGCTCACCACCTCAAACTTAGGGTACCTCGCCCGGAAAATGCGAGCAGACACCTTCAAGCGCTTCAGAACATCCGTCAGCAAAAACCAGTTGCAAAAGCTGTAAAGGCGAGTAAAGGGACGGGTTACACATGAAAGTTATGTATTTAGAGAACTGTGCAAAAGTCTTAGGCCATCATAAAATTAGATGTTTTAGCAACAGTATAATGACCACATAAAACCATGTTGACAACTGGACCCAACATTTGGATTCATAACACCATAATACTCTTTTCCAATGATCTTCATTCCAATTTTTGTCAGCTTTAGAATATCAGCCTTTGAAAAGAGTGGTTTCTTAGCTGCTATGCTTCCAAAAAAATTATTCCTGATCAAGCTTTAGCCTGTAGAAGGATCAACCTGGCATCCAGATGAAGCTGCTCAAGCAATGCTATTTCTAATCTAATGGTGGCCTAAAACTTTGCACATTACTGTACATGAATAAGAACATGTACACAAAATTGGCTGAAAGTCACTGTTTTCTGGTTAAATGCAGACCTTTCTATCAGTTTATATCAGCATAGTTCTTGGTCATGTGCATAATGCTATAAATATGCAGCAGATCATCTAACCAAAAGCAGTTCATATTAAAACAAGAGACTTTAACCACGCCGATAAAATAAGCAGTACTCCATAAATTTAAGCAGCATGCAGCCCTCACAGTGCCTCCAAGTATTATTCAACCCCCTGTAGAGTTTGCAAATAAGTTACAGCCTTCAAACTTTGAACTAGAGTAACATTTATTAATAGTTGCCTAAATATTGCAAAGAAAAATACATAAGTTGTTCAATTAAATTATAATACATTTAAAACATAAATATTAAGGTCAGTTATTATTCAACCCCTAGGTTTAATATTTTGTGGAATAACCCTTAATTGCCATTACAGCTATTAATCATTTTCCGACACAGGTCTCTAGAGTTATCTTGGCCCACTCCTCCATGAAGATCTTCTCCAAGTTATCTAGGTTCTTTGGGCATCTCTTGTGCACTTTGATCTTGAGCTCCTTCCACAAGTGTCCAATTAAGGGTTAAGGTCAGGAGACTGACTAGGCACTGAAACAACTTAATCGTTTCCCTCTTAAACCAGGCCTTGGTTATCTTGGCCGTATGCTTGGGGTCGTTGTCCTGTTGAAAGATGAAATGATGGCCATCTTAAGATCCTTGATGGAGAAGCAGAGGTTATAGGCCAAAATCTTCAGGTAGGCTGTGCTATTCATCTTCCCATGCATGCAGACCAAATGGCCAACCCCACCTTGGAAAGGTTTTGTACCCCTTGCCAGCCTTGTGACCCTCCATGACTTTGTCAACATGGGAAAGACTAAGGAGCATTCCAAGGCCATCAGAGACAATGTTTGAGTGCTGTTCACTTGTTTGGGGAGGGGCTATTAAAGCCATAAAAGGCGGGAAAAAAACGATAATTAATCCAAGCATGTGAAGCTCACCGTTCTTAATACCTCAAATAATTCTTAATACTTGAGTGAACCAAACAGAATTCTGGTGATGTGAGGTGTTAAATAATAATCAACCCTCATTTAAACTTAGAAAATTTGTAAAAATTAAAAATCCAGGCCCATCTACAGTACAAATTGCATAATGCTAGGTTAACTCCAAATGTGCAAACCTGCTAAATCTACAGGGGGTTGAATACTAGTTTGAGGCACTGTATCAACTGTCAGCATCCAACTGTATCAACATCCAACCAACATAGATAACAGATTTATAGCCCGAGGGAATCTCCTCTCAGCTGCTGTGTACATAGTGACCATTTAGAGAATTATGCTGACAACGTCATGGTCACCAAGCACATCCACGTGTACTACAATCAAGAGCAAAGAAGGTCCAGACCCTTCTTAAAGACCATAACGATGCCTTCAGGTCTGGCTGTCCATGTCCCTCCCTTGAAGACATTTACAGCTTTTGTTAAGCCATCAACATCCTTTAAGACACATACCAGCCAGGACATCACTCATTTGACCTGTTGACCTCTGGAAGGTGCTACACGGATTAAGCAAATAACAAACAGAATCAAAAACTGTTTTACGCCAACTATTTTTGTTATTTCAAAAGAACTCCACCCAACATTGTACAGTGTGTTTTAATACCGGACTACATTATTTAGTAGATATAATATGCATTATTCTTGAGATATCTGTTGGGTTTATCAGCAGACTTAGTCATATTCACAACAGGAACAAAGTTACACCGTTCATCAGTACAAGTTCGATATCTAACATGGTCATTGACAATTTATTATCAGCAATTCACCTAACTTACATATATTTGAACTGTCAGATGAAAACGGAGCCCCCAGAGTAAACCTACATGGACATGGGGAGACTCCAAACAAAGGACCCAGGCCTCCCCACCTGGGATCGAACCCAAGACCTGACAAGGATAGCCAGTTTTCGTACTTTGTTCAATTACAATAATGGCATTCATTCTTTCATTACTCACCCCTGTGATAATGAAACTTGAACATGGTAGCAGGGTAAAAGAGGCTCAGACGAGAATTCGAAGAGAAGACAATCCGTGTCCTTGTCCTTTTTCCCTTGCTCAGACTGTTCATCCACATCTTCCATCTCAGGATGAGACAGCAGGAAGTCCCAGCAAGCCTCCTGATCTGTCTCTGAAAAATGTATTCCAAGATGCAACCTGAACAAGGACTACTCAACTGTGTGATTTTAATATGACTGTGCTCCCTCTAGTGGCAAACTGTCCTCATACAGCCCAAACTGTTCCAAAAGCTTGAGCCAATTCATTCTCTGGACTTCAATGTCCTGACTTGACCCCACATATGCTGCTTCCCCAGAAAAGGGGATCTAATCTCTCAATGTTCTCATGCTTTCTCCAGGTTTTAACTCATAACATGCCAGGAGATCTGAGTCGCAACAATTCATGGTTATGAACACACTTAGTCAAACAAGTGAACAAGATACATGTAAGAAAACCTTAAAAATAACAACTAAGAATAAATAAAAACACAGTAAATATAAATAGAGGCTACAAGACTAAATGCCAACAAATTTGAGCAACAACTAAAACCACATATGGCGGAGGTCAAAATCGTGAGACCATTAGTGAACATGCTTATTTGGATAAGTATTCATACTACAGAGGACAAAAACCCCATAAAGAACTACTTGAAGACCAAAGAACATAAAGGAGATGTAAATGTAATGAACTTTCCTTCACAATCACCTGATCTAAACTCCATCGAGCATTTATGGGGGCATTTGAAGTCAGAGAAAGCCAAGCATTCGGTAACATCATACTATGGTCATTGGAATATTGTAAAATCATGCTGGGATAACATGGATCATCAGATTTACACAAATTTGTGGGGTTCATGCCAGATGGAGTGCACACTGTCATTACAGAAAAAGGGGAACCTACCAAATACTAATACATTTTGAAATTTATCATCAGTATTTTCTCAAACATTCAGTGCTGATAATATGACAAATTCAAATTATTATGTTAGTATGCTGTTTGGGATGGATACAGCTGCACACAGAATTGTATAATAGGGAAATTATATTTTAAACTATATTCAAATTAACAATACAAAACTTTAGGTGAATTGTAAATTAAAAACAGTGGCTATTCAAGGTTTTTTAGGTCTGGACTTTGACTGGGCCATTCTAACACATCAATATGATTGAACCCATTCCATTGTAGCTCCGGCTGTATGTTTACGGTCATTGTCCTGCTGGATGGTGAACCTCTGCCACAGTCTCAAGTCTTTTGCAGCATCTAACCGGTTTTAATCCAAGATTTCTCTGTATTTATCTCCATCCATCTTCCCATTAACTCTGACCAGATTCCCTGAACCTGCTGAAGAAAAGCATCCCCAAAGCATGATGTTGCCACAGTGAAGCACAGTGGTAGTTTTCCTCCACACATAGCGTTTTGAATCTCATCTGACCAGAGCACCTTCTTCCACATGTTTGCTGTATGTCTACATAGCTTGTAACAAACTGCAAGTTGGACTTCTTACGGGTTGCTTTCTTCTTGCCACTCTTCCATAAAGGCCAGATTTGTGGAGTACACAACTAACAGTTGTCCTGTGGACAGATCTCCCACCTGAGCTGTGGATCTCTGCAGCTCCTCTAGAATGAGCATAGGCCTCTTAGCCATTTCTCTAATTAGTGCTCTGCTGGTTTCCTGGGCTGTCAGTTTAGGTGGATGATCATGTCTTGGTAGGTTTGCAGTTGTGCCATACCCCTGTTATTTTCAGATGATGGATTGTGCTCTATGAGAGGTTCAGAGCTTGGGATATTTTTCATAACATAACCCTGCATTACATTTCTCCACAACTTTATCTCTGATCTGTCTGTTGTGTTTTTTGGTTTTCATGACTAATGTTCTCTAATAAACCTCTGAGGCCTTCACAGAACAGCTGTAGTTATACTGATAATAAATTACCACAGGTGGACTCTATTTACTAATTTCTTGTAAAAGTAGTTGGTCACACTGGATTTTATAGAGGGATATCATAGTACAGGGGCTAAATACAAATGCACACCACACTTTTCTAATATTAAAATTGCTGAAAACCATGTATCATTGTCATTTCACTTCACACATACTTGCTATTTTGTGTTGGTCTGTCATGAAATCCCAATAAAATACATTTACGTTTGTGGGTGTAACGTGAAAAATGTGCAAAACTGACAGGTATGAATACGTTTGCAAGGCACTGCATGTGCTCATTTAATTCTGTGGTAAATGTATAGTTGCAGTTTTGGGAGATTAAGCAACTTTTAAATGTTTCCACCCATCCCTGTAAGTGAACAAACAGCATCTGTCATCTTTGCAGATGCCCTTACTGTGTTTCAAGATTTCTGTGACATTAACTTGTTTTCCATTTTGTCTGATTGATCGTCCTGCAGTTCAGATGCTCAGATGCTCACTAAGAGTGTGAAACTTTTTAGCCATCTTATACTGCTTTAAAATCTCACATATCAAAGTGCGTTCTCATTTTTATAGTGGACACAGTGTTATTTAGCAAAATAATACAACTCATTTGTGCAGCTATGTTTTTAAGTCAAGATCCCTTTGCCTTTTGTATCATTTGTTTATTAACAGTAAATATTGCAACCCTGACTAACTAGTTTAAGAAGTTATTTTATTGTTAATAACAGCAAACTTAACAGTAGCTAGACTGCTAATAACATTCTACAGTTAACTCTATCCATGGAAACAATATTCTGCTGTGTATCAAAAAAAGTTTTTGACTTTGGATGGCAAAAAAAATCCACAATCCAAGACTTAAACTTATAGAACCTCCCCCAGTTCTTATTTTTGAATTGTTAACTTTTGTAACATTTTAACCAGTGTAAACGAGAGAACCGTAAAGACTGAAAAGTTTCTTGCACAATAATCATCTCCAGCATCATGTCAATGGAAAAGTAGTTTTTGTAAATTATAGCAAATAAGACTTAAACACCTAAGTAATTCAAGTTATGATACTTTTATATCAAGTTATGATTACGAGTGCTTGAGATACAGTAACAAACAAACCAGTGTATAAAATCTCTTACCAAATACAGAGCTGCTGTGGAAATCCCACTGTAGACCTGGATCCTGATCAGTGCGTCCCTCTAGGTCAGTAAAGTACTCTGTTAAGAGACATATATCATGCAGTGTTTAATATGGCTTCATTTTGATCAACGGGACACTAAAATTCTTGTATAACTGGATATATAATACTGTTAAACTCTACAGTATCTGCTCAATAAACTCTTAATTTACCTGTTGCTGACATGCTATCACTATAAACCTGTCGTTATATCCAGTGGTACTGACAGGAGTAGTGCTCTTCAAGCAGTTAAAAAAGTTTGACAGATTTTAATGAAAAAAAAAATATCGAGGAGTATGATGTTCTTTTTTTTCTCTCATTAATATTGCATTTCAATGTATCTACCTTTGCACAGTTTTGTATGTGATTTGTTGATTATGCTTCTCAATTAATTAAAAAAAAAAAAAGTTTGACAGATAATTCCATGTTTCATCAGATTTCAATTGTAACAGCCTGTGCCTTACTGCACTAGGAACTCTTATTGTTTACTTTAGTAAGCCATTGTCTAGCTCTCTCTAACACATTCATTCAGACATTGTTTTTTTTCTCCATTTCTCACATATCTAAGTCCTAATGATCTGTCTTTTTCCTTTTACTTGTCTCATTTTTCTTAATTCCTAATGACCATGTGGCTTCTTCTAAAGATCGTTACATTTTGAGACATACTTGGTACTCACTTACTACCCAGTAGGTATAGCGTTGATGCATCACAGTGTGGATGTGATTGATTCTGAATCGACTCATTTAAAAAATATTTTTAAATGTTAACTGATAATGTAATGTTGATGGAAGCAAAAGGTAAAATTCAAAAGTGCCACTTAATTAAGTACTTAAACCTTCTGGATCTGCCTGCTGCATTTGATACTGTGAATCATCAGATTATCATCACTACTCTTGCTGTCTTGCACATTAAGAGCCACAAACTTACCTGAATTCCCTCATACTTAAGTTTGATCTTCCTAGGTAACATATTCAGGTACACTTTCATCACCTCCAGAGGATTACTGAAGGAGTTCCTCAGATATCAGTGTTTGGTCCATTTCTGTTCTAACTGTACACTAAAATACTGGGCTCAATGATGAGATCCCATGGTCCTTGGTTCCTTTATCACTGATACCAAGATTATCATAATTACTTTTTATTCTTTTTGTCCAAAACCCTGTCATGATGCCGTTGCGGTCGAACAAAAGTAAGGACCCAATGGCACAGCTTCACAGAATGTTAGGTTTAATTAAAACACAAGGTCAACCAAAAGAGCTGAACAAGTCACATTCAAACACAAGATCCCCAAAAAATAATTAAATAATAATAGAAATATAAATAAGAAAATAGATAAATGAACATAAAAAAACCTTACCAGGCCTAGCACCGAACCAGCGGGGCTGGCGGAGTGGGCATGAGGAGCCGATCTCGACCTCGTAAACTGAATCCTGACTTGTGTGGTTCATTTACGCTCAGTTCTAAACCGAGCGACCATGTAATGACGCTGGGAGGAAAAGTCCAGAGTTGGCTCACTGCCATGGTCTCATGCCCCCCACCCCCACCCCGCCCAATCACCTATCAAATCACCTATCTTGCTACCTATGTATCCAGAATATCTTCCTAGATGACTGAAGCCCAATCTGGACAAGACTTTCCACCTTGTTTTAGCATAAATCTTTTTTGTGATATATTTGTTCTTTCCTTTGGGTTTTTTATTTTTTCGTGGTCGTTTTTTAAATTTATTTCTTTGCTTGTTTTTGTACATTTGGTGGATGGAAAACCCACTAATATTTGTAGATGATATGACTGTTCATCCAGCCCACACATTAAGCCTCTTGGTGTAATTATCGGCTACAGCCCAAATTTTTCAGAACATATTAATCAACCACCAGATCTTGGAAACTTCTTCTGACAACATCAGAATGTGTCCTTTATTCATCACACAACCTGCTCAGTTCTTCAAAAAGGCTCTTGTAATTTTCAGATTCAATAACTGAATTGTTTTGCCTACTCGTCTGCCTTCAAGTTCCACAGCTTCACTATAGAGTATTCAGAATGCTGCTAAAGTTCTCTCATGTTAATGAAGTCAATCTACTGACTTACTGTTGCAGCTACAAAACTCTTGTCCTGGCTTTACAGGTCTCAGAAGGTTCTGCTCCATCTTATTTACATTCCTTGATACACAATTACACAATTGCATGCCAACTCAGATATTCAACTTCAAGGCATCTGGTCCATCATATTCTGAGATCTAACTAATCCCACAAAGCTAGAACTCAGTGTTTCAGTGTCCTGTCTCCTCGCTGATGGAATGAGCTTGACACACCTATCAGAATGGCCTAGTGTCTCTCTTGTAATACTCAGCTATCCAAACTCTAACCCAGGATAATGCCTCTTTTGAAAAGATAATTCTCTGCACTTTTGTTGTACTCTGCTCTTTGTATAGACTTTTGTCAACTTTATATTGTAACTCTTAGAATTCATTTTTATTTGCTCTCAGCATCTGAGAACTTACTTCTTTATCTTTGAATAGGATTAGTGGCTGCATATGGTTTGCATATTTTGTAAGTTGTGCCAGATACCTTTAAATTCAACATTTATTTACCAAAAGTCATAAAAAAGTGAATGCTAAGCATCTATCCATGATCAAAAATATGTAAAAGTGTTATTTTCACTGGAACTACAGCTGGAAATGATTAATTTAACCTTTCAGCATGTAATCTGACAAAAAGTAAGGATTTTACAGGATATGATTATTTTGAATAGGCACTAGATCACTTAATATGCATCCATACTGAAACTTTTCCAAACCTTACAATAAATATACATATTTATACATATACATAATATCAGTAACAAAGCTGCATTGTTTAGTGTCACTGATTTAAACGACAATTTACAAAAACTATGTAAAACCCCTGTTCAAGTTCACTGAATCCTAAACAGAAAATTATTTAAGTTTAATCAATGGTTAAGGTTACCTTTCAGGAAGGTTTTCATGCTGGGGCTTTGGGCCAGTTTAATAGCTGTCTGACCAGAGTAGGTGGCCAGTGTTGGATCTGCACCATGGTTCAACAGCATCCATACTGCTCCCAGGTTATCAGCTGCCACCGCATCATGAATGGGGCTGGAAGGACCCACAAACACAATTAAAAAATAAATAAATAAATTTCATATATAAATACACTACTGTGAAAAAGTCTTAGGCATAATGGTGTGTGTGTATATATACCAGTAAACACACATTTATTTTTAAGTATCACTTTGTTCACCCCTGCCATGTTTTCCCACTTATTTAGCTCAGTTTCACTTTCATACATGCACTGTGAATATAAGTTCATTTGGATTCCTTTAAAAGTATTAAATGTACGTACAGTGTTCCCTCGCTACTTTGTGGTTTGTTTATTGTGGACTCGCTGTTTCGCGGATTTTCAAAAAATATTAAGGTAAAATATTTATCGTGGTACTTTTGCTGTTTCACGGGGTTTAGCGGTACTCCATTTAAAGTATTTTTGCACATGCATAGTACGTATTATACAGTGTATATAACCACCTAAAATGTTTATTCATTTGGGTTAATTACCTAATTGATATTTAA
>JAVSBU010000137.1:919852-930883 GCA_033118015.1 Loricariichthys derbyi | reverse complement strand
GGATTTTTTTCCTGGTCTAGGCCACGCCCATCACCGGTTAATTCATAAGCATCCAGGTTTTGCAGGAACACTCCAGGGTACAATTCGGAAGTTTCGGTAAGTCAAATCTCGGTTAACTCGGCCGCAACCATGTATGTTTGAACGTAGCTTAAGATTGTCTGGTGCCTGTAACATTTATTTTTGGTTTCACCACAGCATATGTTTTCACGTTCACTTACTTGTCATCCAAAGCTGTTTCCTATATAGTATTATTGACTTTTTAAACATTAAGGATTAGTATAATGAATGCAGAGTTAGCGGTTAGAGCCATTTGCTGGAGGCGGGGGGGTTGGGTTCAAATCCTGGGTTGGACTTGCAGTGTGAGCGTTGTGGAACCCATTGATGGACTTGCTCCCTATCCAGAGTGTACGGCTGTTTGTGTCTAAATCCCAGGTTATACTCCAGATCAGCCCCTGTGATTGTGATCAGGACATGCAGTAGTCAAACCAGATATATCGCTGCAATGAACAAATTTTTCTTTTATGTCTTTTAATGCTTTAATATGCCATAGAGTCATCTATATTACAGTATTAATACAGTACTTAAGAGAGGTTGGCTTGTTCATTTTACTTTTGTCTGATAAAAATCTTTTCCTTGTCAATATTTAGTTCACACATATGGAAGTCTCTTGGAATCAGACCTGACCTATATACCTTTGCGACCAGAGCAACTTTCCGCTGACTGCATGGACGTCTCCCTAGATGAAGAAACATCATCAGTGGATGAAATTCCTCATAAAAGGGCCTCCAAAGGAGTCAGGAAAAATAAAGGTACAAAAGAAACATACGTTCTCCTGTAGAGGGGCCTGTAAATCCACTCTAAAGCTCATATTTATTTTTGAAGCTGCAGTCTGACATTAAGTAGTGAATAAGCTATTTAAAAACTAAGCAGCCTAACGAATCAACCTTGTCAGTTTGCTTGATTGCTAGTAAATCAGGTACATACAGCTATTTCTCTAAGTTCATATGGACCTATAAGCCATGTTTCTCATGTTTATAAAGCAAAGACACGTGTTAATTTATCTCTGTCTCATTTGTTATAGTGCGCAAACCCAGAGTAGTGCGTCCCTGTTCTCCCATCACTAATCCTTCTCTTCCTCTGAAGAAAAAGAGCAAAGAAGGCAAAGGTAAGTCCCACTGCAGAGAGCACAAATATAATTGTAGTGTTGTCTCCACATGCATAGTGTCTCATAGCGTCTCCTATGTTGTTGCATAGATATTCTGAAGGAGTTTGACCACTGCACTGTCATTAAATCTCATTTAACTGGATTTCGTCTAGTGCTGGGTTTGTAAGGGGAAAAGAAAACGTTAGGTGTACAGAGGACATAATGACATCCTGATATAGATTTTTATGTGCAGAGAGGAGGTCAAGTGCACACATATATCACACTAACACGTTGCGTTCTTACTTTTCATTCTACTCTGCTCCTCTGTGTTGCTGTTTTCATCCACTTCTGGCCAAAGCACTTGACAAATGAGAGAAACCTACTGTCAGACTCTTCAAATTAATTTCTAGGCCTGGTGTACTGCCAGAGAACTATTGATTTATTAAGGTTGTGAGAAGGAATACAGTACTTTCACCTTTACTGGCTACATTTATTAAATAAAACATGTGGAGGAAGATGTAAAATATGGAAGAGTGCTTTGCTTTCATGATTTTTTAAACAACTTTCACTGAGTTGATAGATGACTTTGAATTACCATTTTTCCTCTCCATTTTTTGACTTGTGTAGGTAACACAATTTACCTGTGGGAGTTTCTACTGGCGTTGCTGCAAGACAAAAACACCTGTCCCAAATACATAAAGTGGACACAGAGAGAGAAAGGAATCTTTAAGCTGGTGGACTCTAAAGCTGTTTCCAAGCTGTGGGGAAAGCACAAAAACAAGCCTGACATGAACTATGAGACTATGGGAAGAGCACTCAGGTGACTGCTGGAATAAAAAAAACATTGTCTTTGTCAGATGAAAGGTATAATTAAAACCAAATAACACATTATTATGAAAGCATTGGTGAAAATATTATATTAAAAAATGTAGTCATGTAGTGGCCAATAGTGTAGTGGTCTATTTAAAAAAAAAAACGTATTGTGGTAATTTGTGGTCAAAATATTGTGAGACATAGTTACATTATGCATCCCAAGTAAAGTACAAAAAGAGTATTAAAAACATTATGGAATCACCATACTTCATGCTTCATCCAGCTTTTTTTACTACAAAGCAAATACACAAATCACAAATATAACACAAAATAGTTTTGTTTAATAGCAAAACTCTTTGGCTTCATGAAAAATACCTGAAACACGAAGTTAATTTAGTTAATATCATATTTTTTCAAAACAAGTAGAGAAAAGAATGTCATGGAATCACTCAATGTTGGGGAAACGTCGTTGAGGATCATGTGATCTTCAACAAAAAATTAGTACTTTGGTGTCTTGATGCTTATGGTGGCCTGAATTAAGACATGAACTTCACTAATACAAATATTATATATTCAGTTGGTTCCAACTTTTCAACTAGTAGTAGACAGATCAGCTTTAATGGAATGGAGTCTTAATGTAGTCTTGCCATGGCCCAGTTTTAGATTTTCAGCATAAACTTTCTATTGGATTGAGAATCTGACTGTTTGCTGGCCATGTCAATGAGTTGATGCCTTTACTGAAGAAAATCTTTAACACTTTGCTCTGTGGCTTCATCAGGACTTCAAACGATGTCATTATCATCAAAACAGGTTTCTACTGATGGAATGAGATATGTGTCTAGAATTTCAATGTATGCTTGTGTATTGTTTGTTAGGGCAATGATCTCTCCTGGTCTTTTATCTGGGATGCAACCTATTATCTTAAATGAAAAAGGAAATTTGATTGATTTCTTCAGTCATCTTTATATATTTAATTACAATGAATTCAGACATATCCTTGGCCAACGCAGATTTGTAATTTATAGCTGAACACAAAAGGTGGAAAGAGTAATAAAATATTCTATTCAAGCAAAAGTACTATTCCTTTGATGAAATTTTATTTAAGTACAAGTAAAGTTACTAGTCTAAACATCTACTCAAGTAAAAAGTAGCTAATTTAAAATTTATTACTTTTTTTAACAATAGAGGTTGGTCTTTTCTGTCTAGTCCAAAAAAGGACAAGGAGCTTCACTGCCTGACCAAAAAAAGGTCACACAGCAATATTTTGTTGGACCACCTTTAGCTTTGATTACCTTAATTTAATTTTAGGCTTTTGACTAAAATGTGTATTAGTTTTAGTCATATTTTAGTCGTTGAAAATTAAAACATTTTAATCTAGATTTAGTCAGTTAAATAAAAATAGCTAATGGATTTTAACTGTTTTATTATTTTTCATAAACAACAATTTACAAGCTATTTTAGACTTAATAACATGTTATTATAACGTAACATAGCACAAGTTACAGAGTGCCATAAGCATGCAATAGGTTAGATGGGCTCTGTCCCAAACACATACTCCTGCATTTTTTGTACGAAGATGGGTTAAGGGCACAACAAGAAGCACTGCTGAATGCTGACTTATAAAGCCCAAGAAACAGGTGCCCCTTGTCGGCCCTGATTAACGAGCCGACTGCTGCATGCCTGTTGCATGCTGGGAGTTGTAGATTCTCCTAAACTACATCTCGAATACTGCCTCATCCCTCTAGCAGTGGGCCATGCAGCAGTGAAGCTCCTAACAACATATCAATCTAATTAACATTAGCAATGGCAGGCACCATTTTTTGCTAATTTGAGCAAACACATCTTACATTGTATAATAAAGTTTCTGCCTTTCTTACACCTGAAGCCAGTGGTACCTTACATATGGCCAGGGCTTCACTTTATTCCCTTCGACTTCAGCATTAGCAAAATTTTTTGGGGTTTAGCTGTCAACGTTTTCTGCACCACTGGTGTTTGTCTTGAACATCTCTATCCTACTTTGGATTTTAGCACCAGTTCTTGTTCCCATCATTCACTGCACTAATTTTTGGTGTGCTTTTTTGCTGCATTATTAATTAATATTTTTTACTCAGTAATGTGATTTAAAATGTAGTGAAGTGCAGTACTTGAAATAAAACATACTTAAGTAAAGCAAAATTATAGATTTTAAAAAGTAACTTTAAAAAGTACACAAGAAAACTATTTAATTACAGTAACGTTAGTAAATGTAACTAGTTCCTTTCCACCTCTGCTGAACAGCATTTTCATCTGTGCATCCACACTCTTTCTTCTAATGTTTAGGTATCAGTGCTGGTTTTCATTGGGCATTTTTAATACCATGTCTTTTAGCAGATTACCATTTTGTCAGAACATTGACTCCTGCATTTTTGTCGCTGTACATGTATGTTTTTTAATAACATTTCCCTTTATATACTTAAACCAAATTTTAGACACAACTGAGTGGGAACAACCAGCATTGTTTTCAGCAGACAGGGTTGGATTTCCTGCTTGAAGGAGTTGTATAATCCTTTCCATGGTTTCAGCTGACAATTCCTCTCTTGGTTGGGCCATATTTTCTTTCATTTAGCCAAGGTCAACAGCTCATAAAGGTCTGTAAGCCTCCATTTTGTAGACTAATTATTTATAATTATTTATATTTTTAGACTTGTGTCAGTATTTGTTTTAGAAATGCAAACTACAAGGTGATTGAATATTTTGAATCCATAAATATTTCCTTGATATGGAAAATAGGCCATTAATTAAAGTATTTTAATTTATTTGAGGTATCTTTGAAAAAGCCACAATGTTCAACTATTAAACTAAAATTATTTAGTGCCATATATGTGATATGTGAGTCAAAAAAGCTGGATGAGTGTCCTCCATATGTGGTGATTCCATAATTTCTGCTAGTTGTTGTAATTTTTAGATTGCTTATAGTTTCAGTTGAATGCTTGCTTGCATGGCATTTATATACAGTATTTATATATTAGGCTTTTTGATTTTGTTAAGATAAAATTTTAAGTGTCTTAAATGGTTCTTTGTTGGGTCACATTTTTCTGTAAGCTGCTGTCACTTTAAAGCAGGTTAAAGTATTTGTCTGCTGAAATAGCAGTATTGTCTGGTTCTCAATCTTTATAAACTAATCGGATATGCAGTGGGACTGCATTAAGTCTGAGACTACTGAGAAAATCCTTCTGTATTGCACATTACTTGAATTTAAAACACACGACAATTTGAGTGGAAAGAATGTTTACATGAAAATATTTTGATAAATTTAGTAGTATGTTGTGTGTTTGGTATGTTTTCCCATTTGCTGTAATGACAGTTTGCACTCAGGTTGGTATGAACATCACAAGTATGCAATATTTGATGATTCATGTTATGCTACCATGGTTACAATATCCTCCTGAGTACCGATGGAAAACATCGTCTTACAATTTCTGTTTAAATGTCCATTATAAAGGACATAAATGACTGGGCCGGGTCTCAGGAGGATATTCCAAAAAGCATCTTGTGATGTTGCTGAATGCTTTACTTTCTCTGTGACTGTGTGGGGTTGTCCATTTATCTTCTGGGGTCTTCAAGTAGTCGTTGCAAAGGTTTTTTGCAGAGTTGTGTTTTGTGTCATGATCTCGCTGCTGTATGAATCCTTATGCACAAAAATCTTACCAAGCATTTTCATGGTGGTCTCAGACTTTTGCTTCCCACTGTATGTCTCATTTCAATTCTGAATAGATCTAATATATGGAGGTGCATCTTTTCATCAGACAATGACAAAAAGCATTCAAAAAGCAGTCAGGCCAAACCAAGCTCATATTTCACCATCTGTTAAGTTTCCCTTTTTTGTGTTCTCTTAGGTATTACTACCAGAGGGGCATTTTGGACAAGGTTGAAGGTCAAAGGCTTGTATACCAGTTTAAGGAGATGCCCACTGACCTGGTTGTCATTGATGAAGATGATGGGCAGTGTGGAGACTCCAGCCCTGGCTTTGAAGGTCAGCGGTCCACCTCACATAGTCGTGCTGTGAGCCGTGGAGCATCACGGGCCCAAGGGAAAGGCTCAGGCTGTGTAGAAACCAAGGCAATGAAGAGGGAGCTGAGTGCCAACGTGCTGTACCAGAATGCCAAAAATAAACTGAATGAACAGCTGCTGCAGACTGTGCACGTACTGCAGCCAAATCAGGGAGCAGCTGTTCCTGCTTCTGCACACACGTTAAGGTGAGAGAAGGTGTACATAAAAATTTCATTAATTTGAGTCTCATCTTTATCATTTTATGTATGTTTGAAATTAAAACCTGTTGCTATAAAAATGTTTCTTTAATATTGATAAAATAATTCCCAATTCCAATGAAATTCCAGTGAAGTTGGGATGTTGTGTAAAACATAACTAAAAACAGAATACAATGATTTGCAAATCCTTTTCAACCCATAGTCAGTTAGATACCCTACAATATATATATATATATATATAATGTTCTAACGGATAATCTTTGTTTTTTTTTTTTTTGTTTTTTTTTGCAAATATTCACTCATTTCAAATTTGATGCCTATAACACGTTCCAAAAAATCCATTAAAAGACTGGGAAAGTTGAGGAAGTTCAAAAAACAACTGTTTGGAACATTCCACAGGTGAATAGGTTAATTGGAAACGGGTGAGGGTCATGATTGGGTATAAAGGGAGCATTCCCAAAAGGCTCAGTCATGCACAAACAAAGATGAGGTGAGGTTCACCACTTTATGAACAACTTCGTGAGCAAATAGTTCAACAGTTTAAGAACAACATTTCTCAACAGGCAATTGAAGGGAATTTAGGGATTTCATCAAGATTCAGAGAATCTGGAAAAAATATCTGCAAATAACTGGCAAGACCCAAAACCAACACTGAATGCCCAAGACCTTCAATCCCGCAGGCGGCACTGCATTAAAAACCGCCATCATTCAGTAATGGATATTAAGACACGGGCCCGGGAACACTTCAGAAAACCATTATCAGTGAACACAGTTCATCTCTCCATCTACAAGTACAAGTTAAAACTCTACCATGCAAAGCGAAAAGCCATACATGAACAACACCCAGAAACACAACCGGCTTCTCTGAGCCCAGGTTCATCTGAGATGAACTGACCTAAAGTGGAAAAGTGTCCTGTGGTCTGATGAGTCCACATTTCAAATTGTTTTTGAAAATCATGGACGACATGTCCTCTGGGCCAAAGAGGAAAATGACTGTGGAGATTGTTATCAGCCCAAAGTTCCAAAGCAGCATCTCTGATGGTATGGGGGAGTGTCAGTGCCCAAAGCATTATCTCTGATGGCACGGTACGGCTAACGTGCACATCTGTGAAGGCAACATTAATGCTGAAAGGTACATACAGGATTTGGAGCAACATGTGCTTCCATCCAAGCAACGTCTTTTTCACGGAGGTCCCTGCTTATTTCACCATAACAAAGCCAAGCCAGTTAAAAAGTGTGGGTATGAGACTAGCCTTCCTGCAGTCCAGACCTGTCTCCCATTGAAAATGTGTGGTGCTTTATGAAATGAAAAATACGATAACACAGACCCTGGACTGTTGATCATCTAAAGTTGTACATCAAGAAAGAATGGAAAAGAATTCCATCTATAAAGCTTCAACAATTAGTGCCTCAGCTCCAAAAAGCTTATTGATGTTGTTAAAAGGAAAGGTGATGTAAAACAGTGATAAACATGAACCTGTCCAAACATTTTCTATGTTACAGGCATCAAATTCAAAATGAGCGAATATTTGCAACAAAACAATAAAGTTTATCAGTTTGAACATTAAATAGCTTGTCTTTGTAGAGTATTCAATTGATATGGGTTGAAAATAATTTGCAAATCATTGTATTCAGTTTTACAAAACATCCCAACTTCATTGGAATTGGGGTTGTATTCTGTTAGGTTTTTGAAGTGTAAGACGTTTTGATAAAGTGTGACTGACAGAAGCACAGCGATTTGCATTGTGACGTTAAAGTGTATCTCTGACACTGGACTATCTGGAAAAAATGTATACAGTGGTACATTGGTTCTGGACCCCACTCTGAACTCTGTTATCGACACATGCTGAGGAGAGATTTGTCTCACTACCAGTCATTTGTTCGGCACTCTGTGAACTTACTTACATTTGAAGGAATGGAGTTGTGGGACTTATTCGAGCTAAAACTCGATTCACGAGTCAATCCCACTATAGTTCTTGCTCAGCGCAGATCTCTGCTGTGTTTCTGTTGTATTTTTCTCTGTTTTTACAACTACAGTACAGGATTTTAGTGCCAATAAGACCCCATGAGTCCTAAAAAGGTTAGCGATAACAGTCAACTGAAGAGAAAACTGTAAGAACTACTTCACAGTATGATACCCTCCCACATACGCTGTGCTTCTGGTAACCAGCTGAGCAGCAGTGCTGTTAATTTGCATTTTTGTTTTTCACTTTCAAGACATTATTCAATAAATTACAGGAGATTTTTCAACACTTTATTATGAAGTATGCTTTGTTTTAATGATTTTGCCCAACTGTATGTTAATGTAAATGTTTAGGCTTAAATGTTTAGTTTTCACAAATTCAGTTTTATTTAGATATTATTTCCCAATATACCAACTTCCAGTGTAAACAAAGATTACAGGGGAAGAAACTACAACAACTTAACAACATACCAGAAAATTGATCTTTTTAAATGGTCTGGAAGATTGCAGAAATTGGTGTAAGTAGTTTCATCAAGTTCTGATTAACTAATCTTCTAGTTTGGAGTTTATTGGGAGTGGAAATAGAGTTACCTTTAGAGTGAGTAAATTTTGCCCTTGATGCTGTGGAGAAATCACAGCAATTCAGCAAAGATATGAAGATAATGTGACCTCCAGACATCTGATTCCTACTTAGGAGAATGAAAAGCATTTTGTACAACAAAATTAATGTATAAAAATCTTTGGATGATGCAATCACTGCACCATTCAAGAACAAAGCACAAATGCATTCCTAGGACTGAGTGAACTTCCGTCTAAAAGTTTCAATTGATCCCCGAAATTACAACAGAATAACTAATACTGTTAAGAACTACTGTACAATCAACTGTGACTTTCTGAACCAGGGACCACGTTTCATTAGTAACAAGGGTGAGATTACCAAATAAACAAATTAAATGACGCAAATACAACCCCAATTCCAATGAAGTTGGGACATTGTATGAGACATAAATAAAAACAGAATACAATGATTTGCAAATCCTTTCAACCCATATTCAACTAAATACGCTACAAAGACAAGATATATAATGTTCAAACAGATACATTTTATTGTTTTTTGCAAATATTCACTCAGTTCGAATTTCATTCCAAAAAGGTTGGTATGGTGGAAATTTAGTGCTAGTAATAAGGTTAAAAACTATATAATGATGAGATTTCAAACAGGTTATTATGATCATGATTTGGTACAAAAGCAGCATCCAAGAAAGTCTGAGACTTTGAAGAGCAGGAGATGGAAATGGTAAAGGAAATGTGTGAGAAAATTATTGAAATGTTTAAAAACAATGTTCCTCAATGAAAGATTGAAGGGATTTGCATATTTCAGTCATAACTTTTGCTGATTTGGTTTGTTTTCATTGTCTTGTTGATAAAGGCCTGGATGTCCCTGTTAAAGATCTCATATTAATGCATATATTGCTCTAAAATCTCAATGTGCTTTTCTATATTAATGCTGCCATCATATAAGTTTAAATGATCTTTGCCAAGGACCCTGATAAAACCGCATAATATAACAGACCCTGTCATTTGGACTTGTTGCTGATAACAGTCTGGATGTTCCTTTTCATCTTTGGTCTGGAGCACACGGCGTCCATTTTTTCCAAAAAAAGATCTGGATACTGATTCATCTGGCCACAGAACACATTTCCACTGTGTGATGGTCCATCCTAGATGCCTCTGAGCCCAGAGAAGTCAACAGAGCTTCTGGATATGGTTAACATGAGTCTTCTTTTTAGCACAGTAAAGTTTTAAGTGGCATTTGTGAACGTAATTCCATTTTGTAGTGCTTGACAAACGTTTACCAAAGTAATCCCTTACTCATGTGGTTCTATCAGCTTTTGTTGAATGGTGGTTGTTGATGCAGTGCTTTCTGACAGATTGAAGATCACAGCATTCAGCTTAAGCTTATGGCTTTGGCCTTTACACACGTTCATTCCTTAAGATTCCTTTGTTTAAATGTTATTATGCACTGTAGAGGGAGGAATATGCAAATTCCTTACAATCTTAAATGTCATTATGATTAAATTTTTAAATATTTAAATATGATTAAATATGATTAAATGTCAAATGTCTTAAATTTTAAATGTCATTGTTGCTCTGTGTGCTCTCAATTGCCCCCCGGGGATGAATAAAGTTTTCTGAATCTGAATCTTTCTTTGATGAACATTGTTTTTAAACATTTAAATTATTTTCTCACATTTCCATTTCCAGCTCTTCAAAGTCTCAGCCTTTCTTGGATGCTGCTTTTGGACCAAATCATGATCAGAATCACCTGCTGACATCACCTGTTTGAAATCACACCATTATAAAGTTTTTTTTAACCTTATTATTAGCCCTAAATTGCCACTGTCCCAACTATTTTGGACCCCGTTACAGGCATCAAATTCGAAATGATTGAATATTTGCAAAAAAATTGTTCATCCATTTGAACATTACATATCTTGTCTTTGTAGTGTATTCAGTTGAATTTGGGTTTTCAAATCCTCATATTTTGTTTTTATTTATGTTTTACACAACGTCTCAACTTCAGTGGTATTGAGGTTCTAATAAGGGGCAAAATTTATGCATGGTTAGCTCTGTTATAGAAGGTATACAATACTCAAATCATCATCATCTGGCTTTTCCCTTTTCAGGGGTCACCACAGCGATCAGCATCACATCTCACTCTGTCCTCAGAACAGCTACTTCCATATCCTCTCTAACTGCATCCATGTATCTCCACTTTGCCCTTCCTCTTCGTCTTTTTCCTGGCAACTGCATTTCTAACATCCTTCTACCAGTATACCCACTGTCCCTCCTCTGGACATGTC
>JAVSBU010000137.1:896150-907706 GCA_033118015.1 Loricariichthys derbyi | reverse complement strand
TGGGTTTCATAACACACCATGTGCCATATCCCTTAGACATGTAACCATAATCCCATTGAGGATCACCTTCACCTTCACAGATCATTTCATGTGCTCTACTCAGAAACCCAATATCAAATGAGCCATCACGGGTCATGGGCCGTCCGTGAATGGTTCTAGACCAACCAGATAAATTATCTAACCATGTATCAGAGATTCACTCGTCACAAACGTGCAAAAACGTGAAAAACATACCTTAAACGTGCAAAAACGTGCAAAAACATGCAAAAACGTGCAAAAACATAAAAAAACGTTTATCTTAGTGAGTTTATCTTAGTTATTGCACATTTATCTTAGTTATTGCATGTTTTTCTGTATTTTTGTGCTTTTTACGCATTTTACCTTGTTTTTCCGTGCTTTTCTGAGTTTTTTTAAAACTTTTTTGGGGGGTTTTGGCATGTGTTGCACGTTTTTGCAAATTTTTGCAGATTTTCGCGTATTTTTGGATATTTTGCCTGCTTAACACGTTTCTGCACATTTCATTTGAAGCTTTTGTACGTTTTTTTGGCGTTTTTGCACATTTTGCACATTTTTGCACGTTTTTGCGTGTTTTTCCACGTTTTGCCCATTTTTGCGTATTTTTCTGTGGTTTTGTGTGTTTTTGCCGGTATTTGCATGTTTTGCATGTTTTTTGTACATTTTTGCACATTTTTCCTGTTTTTCCACGTTTTGCCCGTTTTTACGCATATTAGTTTTTTTTGCACGTTTTTTTTAGTTGTACATTTGTTGGCGGTTTTGCACGTTTTGCAGGTTTTTGCACATATTAGTTTTTTTGCACGTTTTTTTTTAGTTGTACATTTGTTGGCGGTTTTGCACGTTTTGCAGGTTTTTGCACTTGTTTGCGTGTTTTTCCACATTTTGCCCGGTTTTTCTTTGCAAAAAAAACATGCAAAAACATGGGAAAAAAAAGGTGCAAAAACGTGTAAAAAATATGCAAAAATGTGAAAAACGTACAAGAAACGTGCAAAAACGTGCAAAAACGTGAAAAACACACAATAAACTTAAAAAACGTGCAAAAACATGCAAAAACATGCAAAAATATAAAAAAACGTGCAAAAACGTGAAAAACGTACAAGAAATGTGCACAAAAGTGCAAAACCATGCAAAAACGTGAAAAAAAACATGCAAAAACGTGGAAAAACGTGCAAAATCGCGTAAACAACGTAAAAAACATGCAAAAACATGCAAAAAATGTAAAAAAACATGCAAAAACGTGGAAAAACGCGCAAAGAACGTGCAAAAACGTGCAAAAACACGCAAAAAATGTGCAAAAACTTGGAAAAACATGCAAAAACGTGTAAAAAACGTGCAAAAACTTGGAAAAACTAGCAAAAATGCGCAACCAAGCTAAACATTAGCTAAAACGTGGAAAAACACACAAAAAACATGTAAAAACGTGCAAAAACATGCAAAAACATGCAAAAAATGTAAAAAAGTGCAAAACATGCAAAAAATTTGCAAAAACGTGAAGAACGTACAATAACTAAAAAAAAAAAAAAATTTAAAAATGCAGAAAAAAAGGTAAAATCCACAAAAACACAGAAAAACATGCACTTACCAAAAAAAAAAAAAAAAACAACAAACAAAAACGCACAAAAAACTTGCAAACATGTGCAAAAACGTGCAAAAACGTACAAGAAACGTGTAAAAATGTGCAAAAACGGGGGAAAACGTAAGAACCGCACAACAAACGTACAAAAACGAGCAAAAACATAAAAAAACGTGCAAAGTCGCGAAAAAAACGTGCAAAAACGTGGAAAAATGTAAAAGAGAACGTGCAAGAACACGCAAAACATGCAAAAACACGGAAAAAACATGCAAAAAACATGCAAAAACGTGGAAAAACGTGGAAAATACGCAAAGATCGTGCAAAAATGTACAAAAAAACGTAAAAACAACCATGCAAAAATGTAGAAAAATTAACAAAAACCTGCAAAAACATGCAAAAAACGTGCAAAAACGTGCAAAAACGTGCAAAAACACGTAAAAAATGTAACAAAACATGAAAAAAAAGTAAAAAAAAAACAGGAAAAAACATGGAAAAATGTGGAAAAATGTAAAAAAAAGGCTGAAAAATAAATAAATAAATAAATAAAAAAAACTTCAAAAAAATCAACAAACTTTAATTGGATGCAATGTTTTGCTATCAAGCCGAATTCTATTTAATGCATGTGATCTCTTTCGCGAAAGTTTAGTATGGCTTCTTAGCACCTTCGAAAGTGCATAAGCATCCCAACCTCTCAATAAAATGAGAATGTTAATTTTGAGCCTTATAAGCCTGCATAGTTGGCCGGGTTTCTGGTATATCACGCCCACTCGCTTGTATACGTTCCAATTGGCTGAGAAGGTTGTGGCTCCTGAGACTGAGCGACAGGGCTGAGGAGGAGGAGGAGGAGGAGGAGGAGGAGGAGGGCAGAGCGCTACAGTCTGAGTCACGTTCTTCGTTTATCCTGGTCTACACATTGGATAGTCCTTATTAATATTGTGATTATGATTATTGTTATTAGTGCTTTTTTAATAGGGCTACATGCTCGTCCAGCCGATGTGATGCAGGATAATGCATGTATCTAATCAAGGCTGACTTTTTTGAAATTGGTGATTTAAACATTTTTTTTCTTTGACCCGATTGGATTTAGACCTGTTTATGAAGACATTTGAGGTGGGAAATCTGCCCGAAGTTTAAAGTGGAAGCGTGCAGAGTGTGGATCGGTGGAATACTGGATTATCGTGATTCTGAATAGGAAAAGATAGGGCTTGATGCTTTAGGACATCACCGTTGTCGTCATCATTATCGCCGTTGCAGTAAGGCTCACCGATTTTCTTTATCCAGCTTTGCTGTCGATCTGGATCCTTTCAGTGGATATACACGCTGATAACCAATTGAAGTGATGTACTAGGGGTTCCGATTTAAAGATGCGTGATATGGCTTTAATCTATGCGCACAAGTGCGAGACATAAATCACGGCCCGTGATCTGTGAAATTGAACATTCCAGGTCATTTCTGTATCACCTAACACTCGTGGAGCTGCGGTTGCTATTTATATCCTTATAAAAGCGGCTGGTTTACGCTGTTACTATGCGATGCGCAGTTGTTAGCTGTGACCTGAGCGAGCGCTCACGGTGATGTGATTTGATTCCACATCGGTTCTTAAGTTGTTTGCATATTCTTTTTTTTTCAAAGCCGGTTCGCATGAACAGAGCTATGTAGTGATTGTAATTCGAACAGATTCTTTCGGCCATTCCGGTCCATTCTTGTGAGGGATCTATTTTTTATTTTGTTGTTAGCCCCGGGCTGGATGTCCGTACCGCAGTTCTGACACCAGTCGCTGATGCGAAGAAGTGAGCGGAGGAAACATCAACAGGTTTTATGCTCTCGAAGGACATGGATTTGGTGCGAGTGATTGTGTGTTTAGCGTCGTGCTGGAGCGCTGTGAGTGCCGTCTTTAATCTCAGATATACAGTGCAGGAAGAAGTGCGAGCAGGAACGAAGATCGCTAACGTGACGGCGGACGCGAAAGAGGCAGGATTAACGCTGGGGAGCCGCCAGCCTTATTTACGGGTGATCTCCAATTCTGAGCCGTGGTGGGTTAACCTGAGCCCAGCAGGACTTCTCATCACAAAGCAGAAAATCGATCGCGACGCGGTCTGCAGACAGATCCCGAAATGCATCATTTCTCTGGAGGTGATGTCAAATTCAATGGAAATCTGCGTGATTAAAATCGAGATCCTGGACGTGAATGACAACGCTCCCAGATTTCCCACTAGTCATATAGATATCGAGATCTCCGAAAACGCAGCTCCAGGCACGCGCTTCCCTCTATAGGCGGCGAGCGACCCGGACTCAGGGAGTAACGGCGTTCAGACCTACACCATCACCCCCAACGATATATTCGGCCTGGAAATCAAGTCTAGGGGAGATGGATCTAAAATCGCCGAGCTGGTGGTGGAAAAAACTCTGGACAGGGAGATACAGTCTCATTACTCCTTTGAAATCACTGCCGAAGATGATGGAGATCCCCCAAAGACTGGGACTGTACAACTCAACATTAAAGTCATGGATTCCAACGATAATAACCCTGTTTTTGATGAATCTGTGTACACTGTTAATTTGATGGAGAACTCTCCTATGAATACATTAGTGATAGACTTGAATGCCACCGATCCAGATGAAGGGACAAATGGTGAGGTCGTTTATTCATTCATTAATTTCGTGTCCAACTTGACTAAACAGATGTTCAAAATTGATCCCAAAACCGGTGTCATAACTGTGAATGGAATTCTAGATCATGAAGAATTACCTGTTCATGAAATAGATGTTCAAGCCAAAGATCTTGGTCCAAATTCCATTCCTGCTCACTGCAAAGTCATCGTCAATGTAATAGATGTCAACGATAATGCGCCAGAAATTAAACTTTTGTCTGAAAACAGTGAAATGGTGGAGGTGAGTGAAAATGCACCACTTGGATATGTCATTGCACTGGTGAGAGTATCAGACAATGACTCGGGAACAAACGGGAAAGTGCAGTGCAGACTGCAGGGCAACGTGCCTTTCAGACTGAACGAGTTTGAGAGCTTCTCCACCTTACTTGTTGATGGCCGACTAGACAGGGAGCAGAGAGACTTGTATAATCTGACTATACTGGCTGAAGATAGCGGTTATCCTCCACTGAGAAGCTCAAAATGGTTTGCTGTTAAAGTAACAGATGAAAATGATAACCCCCCTTATTTCACCAAGCCACATTACCAGGCAATGGTTCTGGAAAATAATGTCCCAGGCGCATTTCTGCTTGCTGTGTCTGCTAGAGACCCTGACTTGGGCATGAATGGCACTGTGTCTTATGAAATCATCAAGTCAGAGGTACGAGGAATGTCTGTCGAGTCATATGTCACCGTAAACTCAAATGGTGAAATTTATGGGGTTAGGGCTTTCAATCATGAAGACACAAGGACATTCGAATTTAAGGTCTCGGCTAAGGATGGGGGTGATCCCTCATTAACAAGCAACGCAACTGTGCGCATTGTGGTTTTGGATGTAAATGATAACACTCCTGTAATGACGACCCCACCACTGGTTAATGGCACTGCAGAGGTGTCCATCCCTAAAAATGCTGGAGTTGGTTATTTGGTTACTCAGATCAAGGCTGATGACTATGATGAGGGAGAAAATGGAAGGCTGACATATTCAATCTCAGAGGGAGACATGACACACTTTGAAATTGACCAGATTAATGGGGAGGTACGAACCACTAAAACATTTGGGGAAAATGCCAAGCCCTCCTATCAAATTACTGTTGTGGCGCAAGACCACGGGCAGACTTCTCTATCTGCATCTGCGTACATTGTTATCTACCTCTCTCCGGACCTTAATACGCAGGAGGAATCTGGACCTGTAAACCTGTCCCTCATCTTCATCATCGCCCTAGGATCCATTGCTGCAATTTTGTTTGTCACAATGATATTTGTGGCAGTCAAGTGCAAAAGGGATAACAAGGAAATTCGAACATACAACTGCAGGTACTTCAACATTTTTGAAGAGTTATATTTGGTTTTACTTACAGCCTCATCCATAATGTTGTTTGTGTGCTCATTCATTTGACTCTTAGAGGAATGTGATGCATACTTGATACTTGACATACCTATGCACATATCAGCAGTTGCTGTGTGAATTGCCGCAGTGTAGTGTGTGTGTGACTAGGCCTTACTCGGCTACATATAAGCAGGTCTTGAATAGCTTGTTTTATGAATAGCATGTTTTATGTCCAATAGATCATAAAACATGCATTAAAGGAAATATTATGGGGTGAAACGAAACATATTTTAATATTAACTGATATTGCTAAAATTAGTCTCAGTAAAGGAGAAAATAAACATATTTTCGAACTTAGTAATTTTTTTTACAAGCATTGAAATTTTACATTTTAAAAAAGTGGCAGAAGTTGGAAAGAGGTTGGAAAATATGTTCAAGAGTTTTAAATTGTAGTCCTGTTTTAAATGAACTAATTAATTCATTCATTTTCATACCAGCTAGTCCAGTTCAGGGTCACAGTGAGCCATGGCCTAAATGCCAGCATAGGTCATAAGGCAGGAACCAAACGTAGATGGGGTGTGAGTCCACCACAGTGAATATACATGCAGCAGACGCATACACTGGATCATTCATTGACTGACTCTGGGCCAGTTTAGAGACCACTTGACCTAACACAGTGTTTGGAATGTGGGAAGATTATTCAGCACCCAGAGTAAATACAAAAGGAGTAAACAATAAAAGGAATTGCTATAGCCAATTGTATTCCAGCCTGTGAATTTTGATGCCCATTAGCATATAAAGGGAAGATGTGTGCTTCATATACAGACAGAGAAGCTTGGGTTGCTTAGCAAATAAAATCAGTGTGGCGAAGCCATTTTAATGCAGGTGATTTGTATCATTTCATATATTGCCAGGTATTGAATGTGGTGTACATAAATCCATGTTCTTTCAAGCACTGTTGTAGTTCCTTCAGGAAATGCAGATTTAGTTATATACATTGAGCGGCATTATGGCTCGGTGGGTAGCACTGCTGCCTCACAGTAGGAATTCAATACCAGGTGGAGTGACTTTTGTCCTGTCTGTGTGGAGTTTGCATGTCCTTCGCATGTCCGCGTGGGTTTAGTCCAGGTGCTCCAATTTCCTCCCACAGTCCAAAGACATGCATTAGGATAATTTATTACACTAAATTGGGCCCAACTCAGTGTATAGATGACTAGTTTGGTGTAATCTAATCTAAATATATCTATCTAATCTAAATAATATCTAAATCTAAATAATATTGGTATTTGCTAAAACCAGCATTTACATTTACAACTGTATCATGTGCACTGTGGTGCAGTTTCAGATGTTCCCTTGTTCCAAGTATCAAGGTGATATTACCACAGATATTTTTTGTAACGATTTACATGTGTGTATAAACACAGTCTTTGCAGTATACCTAGAAATTAACCAATCTTTTAAAAGTGAATGTGTCTGTAATATAATATGTTAAATTCATAACCATATAAAATTTATCAGTAACTTTTTTTGTTAAAAAAAAAAGTTTGGTAGAATGGTAAAAGTAATATCTCTTTAAAGAAATCCAGTCTGCCTAAGACATTTTGCACAGTACTGTATGATTTTATCATTGGACAAAAATCACTAAAAATAATTCATTTTATTCTTTTTAAAATTCCAATTTTTCTTTTCTTGTCTGTCATTTTGGAATTACAGCACAAACAGAAATATACTTTAAGGAAATCTCACTGCCACCCTAGGTTTTGTCCTATACTAGAAATAAAAAAAAGGAATGTTAACAGCCAGCACTCAGTAAAACAAAAAAGTAAAATAGTTAATTATTTAATTTATATTAAGTTAAAGTAAACTTCTGCTTTAAGTGTGAATTTGAAACTGAAATAAAATACTTTAATAATATTTCAACAAAATATTTCTATCCTTTTGAGGTAGTCAGATAGGAAAAGCTGCTTTTAACAAAGCCCTTACCTGCAGGTTTGTGTCCAGAAATAAATTGGTAGAGGTAGTTTATGAATCCCAAAGAACATTTAAAAAAGTGTGAATTGACTTTTGAATACTATTGTTGACTTACAGTATCGTTTTCAGTGTCATTTTTCATTTTGCATACTGTTGTGGTCTGGCATGTTTGCATTGAGCTGCATGTTTGTGACAAGGTGCGCTGCTAAGCATGGGACTGCAAGTAAATAAGGAATGAAGGCTTGATTGTTGGCTGGAGGTCACTTGATCACGACTCCTTTAAAACATCTGTGTGTGTGGCCAGTAAATGAGAGCATTACTTTATTGAATCTGTTCAGTTTCTTTTACTTACGCAGGGTGGCAGAGTACTCATATGGAAACCAGAGAAAGGCAAACAAAAAGAAAAAGCTGAGCAAGAACGACATCCGGCTGGTGCCACGTGATGTAGAGGAAACAGATAAGATGAACGTAGTGAGTTGCTCATCCCTCACCTCCTCACTCAACTACTTTGATTACCACCAGCAGACTCTACCACTGGGTTGCAGACGCTCTGAGAGCACCTTCCTCAATGTGGAGAGTCAGAACTCCAGGAATGCTGCTCCCAACCATGGCTATCACCACACTTTTGTTGGCCAGGGCTCACAACAACCTGATCTTATCATCAATGGCATGCCACTGCCAGAGGTAAGAGCTGATTTAATTCAGTATTACTGTCTGCAGTGTTGGTTTCAGATTCTAGATGAATAAACTGGTTTAGAAACTAAAGTTGTTACCAACATATCAATTAATTAACACTTTATTTTGGTCATTCTCATGTTGGTAAACAGTAGAATTTATGCAAGTGGTGTGTTCATGTTTGAAATGGTCACATAACGTCCAGACACAAGAACCAAGACATGGTCTATATTACTGTTGTATAAAGCATGACATTTTCCAGAACCTATTGGACAGCCACCACATTGGTTTATTTGTCCAATGTTGCTGCTGTTTTTCATTGTGAACCACTGCATAAGAGTCTACATCTGTAAATGTGCCAAATACTTGTGTGTCATTTCAGGTGTGAGAGTGAAAGAATAATTATTGCTTAAATGTCTGATGTGTGAGAGTGGCCTAAGCTGTCGCTCTTTGCAGGTGGGCCTGACTACATTAGGCTTTGTTAGGATTGTGATGGTACATAGAGTTCTCGGACTGGATGCACAATCAAACTGAGAAAGGCTTCAGTTTGTATGGAGCGAGCACCACTCTGTTGATTATTGGTTTCTAGGCTTTTTAGATTTACAGGCCACTATGCCTGATTCACTGATGAATACACACGGTAGGGCAAAGTAGAGAGTGAAATAAAGAAATGTGCTATTCTGTAATACTTGTATAAGCACAAGTTTTATGAAGTTGAGACGTTGCGTCAAACATAAATAAAAACAGTATACGATCATTTGATAATCCTTTTCAACGCATATTCAATTAAATTAACTACAAAGACAAGATATGTGATGTTCAAACGGATAAACTTTCTTGTTTTATTGCAAATATTCATTCATTTCAAATGAAATCTGATGCCTGCAACACATTCCAAAAAAAGTTGGGATGCTGGCAATTTAGGGCTAGTAATAAGGTTAAAAACTATATAATGATGTGATTTTAAACAGGTGATATCAACAAAAGCATTATCCAAGAAAGGCAGAGACCTTAAAGAGCAGGAGATGGCAATGGCAAAAAAAATTATTAGAATGTTTTAAAAAATTGTTCCTCAAATAAAGACTGAAGGGATTTGCATATTTCAATGCTAACTTTTGCTGATTTGGTTTGTTTTGCATTGTCTTGTTGATAAAGGCATGGATGTCCCAGTTAAAGATCTCATCTTGAATGTATATGTTGCTCTAAAATCTCAATATGCTTTTCTGCATTAATGCTGCTATCACATAAGTGTAAATGTCCTTTGATAAAGGTCCTAACCAAACCCCATACCATAACAGACCCTGTCATTTGGACGTGTTACTCATAACAGTCTGGATGATCTTTTTTGTCTTTGGTCTGGAGCACATGGCATCCATTTTTTTCCAAAAAAGATCTGGAATACTGATTCATCTGGCCACAATACGCTTTTCCACTGTGTGATGGTCCATCCTAGATGCCTCTGAGCCCAGAGAAGTTAACAGAGCTTCTGGATAAGGTTAACATGAGGCTTCTTTTTTGCACAGTAAAATTTTAAGTCCTTCTCATGTTATGGTGCGTTATCGATGCAAGTAGGCTTGTGTGCATCAGAGAAGCAGAGAGCTATGCTGCTTGCAGTCTTAACTCCTTCAGGGTCTTCCATAGCAGAAAGGGGAGTAGCTGAGGTTTCCTCTGAGAACAGCCTGTGCATATGATGTGGCTAGATCAAAACCCTTGGGAAGTCCATCTGCTGATGGTGACAAGAGACTTCAAAGCTGCAAAAACAAAATCACAATCGGAACACGAATCATGAATCATGGCAAGCTGGAAGTAGTGAAGTTGGAAATGGATCGTCTGAACGTCAGCATCCTCTGTATCAGCGAGCTAAAATGAACCAGATTAGGACACTTTCAGTCAGGGAAATAGACTATATATTATCCTGATCATGGACAGAAAAGGAGAAATGGAGTGGCTTTCATCATCGACAAAGGTGTACAAAGGTGGGATACAGTGCTGTAAACGACCGACTGATATCAATCCGATTTAGTGCACAACTGTTAAATATTACAGTCATGCAGGTTTATGCCCCAACAACAGATGCAATTGAATAAGAAATTGAAAATTTTACGGTGAAGTCCAGGCTCAAATTGACAAGTTCTGCAAACTGCAAACTGCTGGTGATAGGAGACTGGAATGAAAAAGCCGGAAGTGAAAAGGTGGGAAGAACTGTTGGACAACATGGACTTGGAAACAGGAATTACGCAGGAGAATGGTTGATCGACTTCTGTGAATACACTCAGTTCTTCAGCACAAACATGTTTTTCAAGCAACCAAAGCGATGTTTGTACACCTGGACATCACCAGATGGTATATACAAGAACCAAATCAACTAAATTCTTTGCACCAAGACATGGAAGAGCTCCATTTTAATTGCAAAGACATGGCCTGGGGTGGACTGTGGAACAGATCATGAACTACCGATGTGCAGTATAAAAGTGAAGCTGAGAAAATACAATCGAACTATCAAACTCCGAAAATATGACCTAGAGCAAATACCATCTGCCTTCAAAGAGAACAACAGGAATTGGTTTTAAATGCAAATCAGAGAAAAACCTGGGAGGAAAGGAAAGAAGAAAGAAATCAAAGTGGATGTCAAATGATATAGTGGAGATTGCAAAAAAGAGAAAAGATGCAAAAATCAAGAAGGACAAAGACCGTTTAAGAGAACTAAACTGGTAAAATCAGAGAGCTTCCAGGAAGGACAAAGACAAATTCTACAACAGCATCTGAAAAGAGATTGAAGAGGGGGACAAATGTGATAAAACAAAACTGTCTTTCAGAAGGTACGGGGATCAGAAATAAATTTCAGCCACAAGTTGGAACCTTAAGAGATGCAAAAGGACAAATAATCACAGATGAAAAACAGGTCAAGGAAAGATGGAAAGAATATACAGAAGACCTGTACAAAAAGATGTAAATTACCAAGACACTTTTGTCAATGTTGTCTACACAGAAGAACATTTAGTTCTAGAAGCCAAGGTCAGGCAAGCCCTGAGATCAATGCTTAATGTGATGTCACAGTGCCAAAAAGCACTTGCGGCGAAAAAATTGGGATATTCGCAATACGGTCAGCGTTTTTGTACTTCAGACGCTCATACATCCGCACATGTTCGCATAATCCGCAATAGCGAATCATTTTCGCCCCTCAAATTTTTAGTTTGCTCATGATTGTACTGCGGAAGACATTCTGTTCTGATGCCTCAATACGGCTGCCATTCTGTTGCAACACAGTCATGATTATGGTCTTAATACAATCGCACATTAACGTTTTGCAGTCGCTTATTACGTGTAATAAGCTCAAACATTTG
>JAVSBU010000137.1:739162-751166 GCA_033118015.1 Loricariichthys derbyi | reverse complement strand
CACACACACACACACACACACACACACACACACACACACACACACACACACACACACACACACACACACACTCAGTCTGGCGCGAGCATGTGCAATCCCTCACGCCGCAGAGGCCCCGGCGATAGCTCTTTCGTGAATCAGTGATCCTCTGTGTTCCAGTGGCGCAGGACTGCCAGTAGATACAGGCTATTTAAATGCTCCATTGGAGAGAGATTAAAGTTTATGCAAGGTCACTGGGGATGTGATAATTATAATCACAGGTTTTTGGCTCGGCAATGACAGCCATTTGTTATTTTCACTTGAGTAATTCCTGCGGCCTGAGGATGTTGACAAGCGTGCACTGATTTAGTGGCCTGCGGACCCCTCCTCCCTCGGCGGTCCCCACGCTGCCAACTAGAGCTGAGCCAGACCAAAGCCAGAGACTGACACTCCCTGTGGGACAAACGCATCGCTTAGACCCCCGCTAGAAACACAAGAGGAGCTCACAGGGAAACCCCCCCATGACAAAATCCTACAAGGTGGAGTCTGGTACTGTAACAGATGCAAACGATTTGATACCTGTTCCACATTTTTGGTACAGGTAAGACGCTATGGTACAGGCTGAAATAATAAACAATTATGCCTCAAAAACAAGAGTGTTTCCAAAAAATGTGACTATTTTGAGCTTTTACAGTGCTGTATGTTCATTTTAAAACAGAATCCTCAATCAGAAAATACCAGGTGCTGCACACAGACATTATTAACTAATTAATAAATCTATGGAGTCATTAATGTTCTTATCTGCTTATCCTTTCTTATCCTTTTACTGGGTCACAGGGGAGCTGGTGCCTAGAACGAAAAACCCTAGAGAGTGTGCCAATCCATCGAAGGGCACACACACTCGTACACACTCACACACACACTAAGGCCACTTTAGCATAATCAATTAACCTAAAGAGGGTGGCATGATGGTACAGGGATTAGATCTGCAGCCTCACAGCTCTGAGACCCCAGGCTCCATCTGTGTGGAGTTTGCATGTTCTCCATGTGTTTGCATTAGTTTTATATGGGTACTCCGGTTTCCTCCCACATTCCAAAGACATGCATTTTAAGTTAATTGGTGTTTCCAAAGTGCTCTTGTGTGAGTGGATGTTGCCTTCTTAAGGATGGGTGCTCTGTCTAGGGTTGTTCCTGCCTTGTGCCCTGTGTCATTGGCTAGGCACCAGCTCTTCCATGACCCTGACCAGGATAAGTGGATAAGATAATGAATTAATTAATTAATTAACCTAAAGAAAAAAAAAGCATAGCATCCGGAGTAAACCCACAGGGACATGGGCTGGACATGCAGACTCCACACATCTGGGAATGAACCCAGGACCAAGTGAGCTACTGTGCCACCCCACATTAATAATTCATGCAATTTTTTTAGCTACTGTTGAACATGTTTTAATCACTGCTATGATTAAACCGATAGAAGCCTTGTTAATAATTGTCATTCCTGAACAACAGGATTCTTAGTACAAAAAATATTTTGTAACCTGAGTTTCGAACCCAGCTCGTCAGGAACTGCTCTTTCCAGCAGCTTGGTCGTCCATTCAAGTCATGTTTTAACAGATAAAAATCCAGTGTCTCCCTACAACTGCTAAAATAATAATAATAATAATAATAATAATAATAATAATAATAACAACCATGGTGAGAACATGCAAACTCCACACAGGCAGCAGTTGGGATGAGGATCAAACCGGGGTCTCTGGTGCTATAAGGTGTGAGAACTGACCAACCAGTATGATTTATGTTTAACTAGATAATGAGAGAGAAGTTTATGAAGTTTAAAGATAAAAAAACTTTAACTTGAACAGACACTTGTTTTTCTGTTTTTCAGAGATTATTGCTTTGTCTTGCTGTTTGCAGAACCCACAGCATTGTGGAGCTGTGGAATATGGTCTTCTCGAGAAATATACCTTTATTTGAACTACTCATGCTCTGAAAACACATTTCAGAGCAGCTTTAAAGAAAAACATAAGAAACAGTCAAAGCTTCAGAAGCATTTCTAAAGATTGTATGTTCATTAATCCCAAGCTAGATGTAATCGAGTCCTGCAAAGATCTCTTGAAAGGCCTGTGTGATGCTTTTCTATAAATCTCTGAGAATGGTGTTAAACTTATTGGCTTTGTAAACTAAATTTTTGTAGGAGGCAGCAGCCATTTGAGCTTCCGGCTCTCTACCACCTTGCCTTCAAGGTTATGATTTGAGCCTAATTTGCAGTGCAACATTAGCACACAGCCTGATCAGCTCACAAAGGACAAGCAATTCACCATCAGGCAGCAGAACAAGGCAAGAGAAAGTGAGAGAGAGAAAGAGAAACATTCATTAGGCATTCCACTCCAAGGGCCTTAATCCCAATTGGATTTGTGAGGAATCTGAAGGCAATACAATTGCGCAATTTGCACACAAAGTGGTCTGAATTGATCTAAAATAAACCCTCAACTTTAAATGTGCAAAAAAGACTAGCAGATAATTACATCATTTAGGAAATTGATTGTCGAGGAGTCAATGCAAGAGCTTTCGGAAACTGAAGATAAACGGCAACAGAGGCCATTTTAAGGGAGCCCATTGACGTTGACGATGACCAAAGAGAGATTAAATATTTCAAATGGCACAAAAAAGGCGAAGACAAAAATCAAAGCGCTTCGGGGAGGACAATGGAAGACAGAATTAGGGCCAACAAAAGATTTCATTAAGCCAAACAAGGCTTAACTACAAAATCAATATGTCATAATTAAAGCTAGAGGCATGCCTTTGGAGTAGAGAAAAAGGTGAGGTAAAAGGGACTTATTTGGCCTAAATGATGGTCAGGGTTATTAAGATTAAACGATAAATGTATTTCCTGCACAAAAAAGCTATTCGATACATATTATATTCCTCTCTTTTGAAGATGTGCCCTCTTTTAAAGGCAGGTATCTGAAATTAATAGCAATGATCATCTGGTGAAGAACACACATGTAATACTTACAAAAGAAGAGACAAAATACAGAAAACCCACAACGGGCCAGTTTTCTAGTTATAATTAATTATATTATAATTATAGTAATAATTGCATCTAATACAAATGATGATTACTAACAGATTAATTAACACCTTAAAAGATATCTGGTGCAGACAGACATGTGGATTTAGTAAAAGTAGGTGAACTGAAAGAATCCTAACAGAGAGATTCAGCTTCTAAATCGCTGGGACGGTCTCTGTTAACCTTATTGTGAAAGCTGTGAAGAGACGCTTGACAATAGAAGGCTTTTGGAGTTTTCCCCTTTGAAACGGAGTTATTAAGCGAAGTCATGAATGAACAGAACGTTATTTCAGGAGCTGAGCCTGGATCAACCTCGCTGACAGCCACTTTGTGGGGCTCACGTGGGTGGAAACGGATCACAATACTAGCGAATTTGTTTAAGACAAAACATAAAGAAGGATTTAATGCATTACACTTGAACAGTGGCGCATAATACCTACACATGTAGATGACGAATGACGGTTTGTTCTGGCTCATCTGAATTTTATGAATAGTGAGATTACAATCGATTCGACAGGCGCTGTTAGCCCCTCATCTTTTGGAGCGTTCATTAATCTACATTTGTGGGAAAGGTTCCCTTTCTTCTCTTTTTACACATGCATGCATACATTCACCAGTCACTTTATTAGGTACACCTCCTTGTTTCTATACTTGTTGTCCATTTTATCATTTTAGCACTTTGTAGTTCTATAATTACAGACTGTAGACTGTCTGTTTGTCTACATATGATTAGTCCTGTTTAATATGTTAAAGACAAGACCAGCACAGATCAGCTGCTATTTGGGTGGTGGATCAGACACTGCTAGACTGAAAATAGTCCACCGACCAAAAATATCCCGTCACCAACATCCTGTGCTGAAGGATTGAGAATGATGAACATCTACAAGGTGGAGCAACAAGGTAGGTGTATCAAGCAGAGTGGCCAATGTGTGAAGACAGAGTTTAAAATCCAGCAGCAGATACAGTTCTTGACACATTTTGAAAAGAAAAATGTGTCTGGACACTCGTCATTTATTCAGCAAACGGCGCACTTTCTTAAGCTTGTGTGAATCGAGTCACGCGACTCATTCCAGCCAAAACTTGAATCCCGATTCTTCATTTGCCATTCATGATTCTGTCTCACAACAACTCTCACTCAGTGCAGATTGTTTCTTGTTGTTTTCTTTAGTTTTACATCTACAGTGCAGTATTCTAAGTGCAAATGAGTCACCATGGATCCTACGTAAGTTAGTGATAACAGCCAACTGTAAGGAAGATGCTAAAAATCACTGCAGTATTGCACATTCCACATACTGCAGTGCTTTGTGCTTGCTAACAGAGTTTGCTTTTCACTTTCAATAAACAGTTTACTACACATTTACTACAGTAGATTTTCAGCACTTGATTACAAAAATAAAGTTTGCGTTAATTATTTTACCCAACTGTAGGTTAAAATAAATGTTTTAAGCATATTTATAATGTGTGATACAATACACACTCTATTAAACTCTTTGGTTCATGATATCTGTAACTTATGATGGATTAGTATCCCCATTGTAAATCATGGAATTTTTTTACTTTAAATACAATATAGTATATTAAACTGCTCGATTTACGACAAATTCAACACACAATAGATTTATCTCCATTGTAAATTGTGGGGGTACCAGTACCATTAAAAACAATACATTTTCCTACAGACCAACAGAAAGAGTTTTTTTTTTCACCCCAATTAATTAATTTAAATGGCAGCACCTTGCTAACAGAAAATATTCAGCAAATGTCTCATATCACAGTAAAAGTAACGTAAAGTTAAGTACAATATGTTTTAGCTTGGCTTATAATAAACATTTAACATGATAGCAAGTTATTTGTACATTTTATAAAAAATATAATACAAATATACAAGGACCATATCTGCTGTGTCACTCATATGGAGTCACTGTCCACTGACACAAAGACTGAATTAGTGGTCTAACTAAGCAAGTAACCCAGTTCATTTAGTTACCCATATCAGCTCTACGCAATGATAAATAACAGCTCAGGAATCAATTATGAAATACACATGTACTCAACATCAAGCGCTGTGTTAATCTGAAGTGGGTCACGACAGTCCCCCTGCAGAAAAGCCACTTTCATTAGTGGCCCTGCTGGTGGTTGGGGTGAGGTGACCAATGAGATGAGTGGAGGGGTATATCTCGAGGAGAAATAACAAACGAGCCCACTCTGCTGATAAGAGGAGCCGGTTGCCGGCTGCATGATGATAGCGGGTGTGCGGTGCATCTATCTAATTTTCAGGGGTCAGACTTGCCCTGCATCGGTGCACTGCTGAATCGCAGAAATGAGTGCCACCACCCCACCACCTCCCAAACGCATGAATTCAGCTTTGCTAAAAAAGAGACCTGGGCCACATGTGTGGTAATGTGGCATTCAGCTTTCTGTTCATAATCTGTGGTATTAATGCGCGTTGCTTAATATGTTCTTTTGGACGGACGATTTAGGGTTGATTTCCCAGAGTTTTAATCCTTGAGTGCATTTCTAAAAACAGCTAGTCGCCATTTAAATTTCAGTTTATTCACATGCTAGGCTTGAATTAATGTTAAATATGTGAAAAATGTCTACCTGTACAGCAGATTATAATGACTAATAAAAACAGGGATGCAGAAATAAATGCAAAATAAATATCTGCATACAGCATGAAGGCATTTTTCAGTCTAGAAAAGCTTCGGTTTACCGAATCGGGTTAACGTGCTTGTTACGCATCCTTAGTGGTAGATTTAGCAGGTCTCAGCGAGTTACGTTAACCCCTGCCTCTTCAAATCAACGCACTTTCTGAAGCGTTAATCTATGAAATTAATTTCTATTTCACCCTGACACTTGGGTACTAACCTCTTTGCATTAATATCTTGTCTTCTTTGCTACCAACCTTTGTTTG
The DNA here is from genome assembly GCA_033118015.1 of Loricariichthys derbyi. NCBI lineage: Eukaryota > Metazoa > Chordata > Actinopteri > Siluriformes > Loricariidae > Loricariichthys > Loricariichthys derbyi. The sequence continues at coordinate 745,203 of JAVSBU010000137.1, read as the reverse complement.
GGTGCACCTAAAGAAATTTGTTGTGGAGGGGAAACATGGGACTCAGTGAGTTAAATATCGCTTTAACAGCTCAGTTTATTAATCTGTCAATTGGGAATGCAGCTGAAAGTATTTATGATACTTCTATAACAAGGATTTTGGTCTTAGGGGCAAATCTTCTTCCACTCCTTTAATATCTTTTCTATACTATAAAGGAGCCTCTCTTCTAGTTATGGCCTTGTGAAACGAGTGAGAAAGCTAATGTCATTATCGCAACACCAAGATGGAGCCCAGATTAGTGGCCAATGTAAATGAGATATGAGAAGGGCCCTGCATTAACAGCGGCCTTTCTTCAGCGGGATGGCTCCAGCAAATAGAGGAAGATAAGGAAATCCCTGTAATTACATGGAGACACATTGGTCGATTCAGCGCTATAAGTACCTGAGCTCTCCAGCTTCTTCAGGAGCAGGGCACGAAAAGAAGACCAGGAAGTGTTATCCTTGGCAATATTAAGTGACTCTGCACGATCAATAGAAATACATCGAGCCAAATGTAAAGATGCGCACTGGTCGTGAAGGCCTTTGTGCCCTGCTATCGCTCCATCATTTTTTGGTAATATCATTTCTGAATTAAATTTTATGGCTCATTACTTTCCAGGGCAGACAGTCTGTAAATGGAATCTAAAGTAGGCAAGGCGAGGCTTTGTGCCAGGCCGCTGCTGTTAAGATGCTATTTATTTCTAATTGGCTGATAATAAAACATTTGGCTTTCGCTTTTGAAATTAACAAACGAGGACTCAATCGCCATTTGGTAAAGAGGAACAATTAAGTTGTAATAGGACACGTGTTTCAGTAACAAGCAACAGAAATGCATGATAACCATCATTAGGGATATTTGGTTGTCGCCAGCTGTGGCTGTGTTGTAAATAATCACCTAAATAAATGTAAAAGAAACTGACTGTTATTAAAAGTGATATGGTATGAGCTCTAACATGTTTAGTGCTTGAAGCTGTGTGTGATATTTACATCAGAAATTGTACGGACAAAAGTTTGTGGGCACCCCATCTAATTACTGAGTTCTGCTATTTTAGCACCACTCACATTCGTAATATAAACTATACATTTCCGGATTGTCCATAGTCAAACAGTTTCAGTAGAATGGGTTTGACTGATACCCCAGTGACTCTCAATATGGCACGTTTATAGGTTTTCAGTTCATCAACTTTCTGCCGTGTTGTCCTTAAACATAGGCCACAGAGAATTCATTTGGCAGCTTTGAATGAGAACTTGGCTAGCTCACTCAGAACCTTGACCTCAGCTCCATCAGACACGTAGAAAATACACTGGAATGCCAAACATAAGTCGACTTAGCATTTAACATCAAAAGCCAACCTCACAAGCCTGTTCCAAAATCTACTAGAAGTAGATTAGAAGGAAAGGAGGGCAAACTCTTTTGGATGTAATTTTTTGGTGTCTGCAAACTTTTAAAAAAAAATCGATGACATAGTGCAAGTTTGTTTAAAATCTGTCTTCCTGTGCCCCATAAAAGCTCTGTGGAGTCTAGGGCAGGTTTTTGTAGAGGAAAATCAGCACCCCTTGACCTTCTTTGGTGTTCAAGTCATTGTCGCAAAGCTATGAGTTGCATCTTGTAACACAAAGCTGGCTGATTAATTGATATTCGATTTAATGTAATCTTTAGCAGCACCAGTTTAATTTGGAGACATGAAAAAATAAGCTGGGTCATAATCCCATTTCAGTGGAGGGATTAAATACAAATAAGGGATTGTGGAGATAAATCAGCTTTTCAGTTCTATTAACTATAAAACAAACCCAACAAAATGACACAGATGCCTTAAAGCAGTTGTAAACAACCTAGTGTTTTAGAGTGTTGTTGTAGTCTGAAGCTTTAGGGCAGCTCTCTAACCTTTAATGGTCACACCGGTTGTGACAGGGCACAGCTTGTACTAAATCGGTGGTTGCACTATAAAATGGCCTTTGGCCTTCACCGTTCCTCTGCTCAGTGATTTTCAGGCTTACAGGCCTCTCTCCACTCCAGCCTCACTTACTGGATCAGGCTGGTCAGTCATCCAGAGAGTACATCAAGTAAAAAGTTGCATTTTCTCCTCACAGATAACTTTGCGAACAAGAGAACCGTGAGAGTCCCTTAAGATTCATTTTCTCCCAAGTCCCTTTTATGGATTTAAAATTGAACCCATTCTTCGGGCGTGATGACCTTTTCTAGATCCAGTTCGGCTCAACAGAGTAAAGTGAATGGATGTAAAGGGACTCTATTAGGATGAGAATTCATGTCTTAGCCTCGCAGTGATAGGTTTCATATTCGGAGTGAGAAAGGCATTTTTCTAAGATGATGTTAGCAGAACAGGATGTATAGCAATGGATTCTACACATACAGCACTGTGAAAAAGTTTTAGCAATGGAATAATGATGGCATATAAGTATTTCTCAGCCTCTTTATTAGAATACAACCAAAAACAGGAATCTTGGGTGCAGTATTCAAAAAATTTAATTAATCAGAAAAAAGCTTCTATAGGCAAAATGGCAGGTATTTAGTGTGACCTCCCCTTGAGCAATAGCAGCTAAAGTTGGGCTCAAGTCAGTGACTTGACTTGCGTCACAAATTTAAAGGAAAATGAAGGCAGACTTTCATCACAAATTTAAGGTTTGCTTGACTAATGCTGATAAAAGACTCAACTTTGACTTGGTATTCATGACTTGTGACTTGACTTAGGATTGAGACAGATGACTTGACCTGATTTTATATCAAATATGTGCATTTTTAGGTATTGAGAAGTTTTTTTTTTAAACAAAACTGAGAGATTTTTCTATCGAACAACACAAGACAACATGGCAACCGATCACAACATGGGAAACAAGCAAAGACAAACATACGAAGAAGCTTGTAACATGCATGTGGCGATTCCTAAAATAGTGGCGTTTGGATTCAAGGATCAGTCTGATACAGTGGAGCTCCAATATATCGCGATCCGTTCTATCACGGAATCCAGTATAATGTGGTCGTGTGGTGGACCCCATTTTTTTTTTCTATAAAAGTCATATAAACTCGCAAAATTATCAATAAAAATGATTCTTTTTCTTTAAAAGTCATATAAACTCAGAGCTAACAACCTGGCTAGCTGCTTTTCTAAAACTGCATCCCAGTCCGCATACTGCATAGTATATCAGATTAGTGCATTACATAAGGGGATTTGGTACACTGTTTAGTGCACTAGTATGTGAAATGGGACGGAGTTAAAGCCAGTACTCCAGTATCATGTGACTCAAACAGGAACTGAGAGGAGTGATTAATGTGGAAATGGCAGCTGAATCAGTGGGAAGGGCTTCAACTTCTCTAAAGTTGCAGTTTGCTCCGTTCTGCAGCGCTCTGGAGATCAGCTTATTATTTATTTATGTTGTATTCAACTATAACATACACTTTTTAAAGAAGGTATTGGTTCAAACTGTATTTATTTGCCCACTTGTGATAAACACAATGTACAATAACAAAGGAACTGGTTACTTTTGTTACATGTACACGTATTTGACAATTCGGAAATAGCCACATGTATGTACACACGAATTTGTGTCGGACCCATTACTTCGTGGTTCCACCTATATTGCCCCCCCTTCCCACAGGCACGTTATATTGGAGTTCCATTGTATACAAAATCAGCGATATGACCACCACATCATCTGACTTTATCCGTCACTACAAAGAAAGGTACGTGATCAGTAAGGAAGATAACACACTGAATTTAAGTCATTCAGCTCTTTATGATCATTGGCTTTTGATTTATTTAAAAGTGGAAACTGGAATTAGAGCATCCTAAGTTTGTATGACTTGACTGGAGACTTGCTTGACCTTTAGCAGGGACTAGAATTGAGTGATTTGAATATTGCCAAAGTAACTTGGGACGTGCATAGCAGCATCTGGCGGCTTCATCGGGTTGCCAAGCCGACACTTCTACAGTCCAAAAAAGCTCAGGAATGGTCTTTCGCGAAGGGTGGCAGCCAAGGAACTAGTTTTTCAGAAGAGGAACAAGGTGAAACGTATGAGATACGCTAAAGCTCACAAAGACTGGAATGAAGGTGTGTGGAAAAGAATATTGTGGAGAGATGAATCCAAGGGTGAAAATTTTGGGTCCAGTCGTAACAAAACAATATTGGGGTCATTATTCCATTGCTAAAACATTAATCTATAATCGCCTTAGACCTTTGCACAGTACTGTACGTGATGTAAAGAATGAGAGAATTATTTTAATTATTTGTCCTTAACTCTAAATCTCCTATAATCTCTATAAAATTCTGTATTTTCAATTCTGCTCAATGTGTGGTTCCTAAAGGACAGTTATGAGATCAGTGTTAAAGCATTTAAAGCTATTCAGTCAAATAAAAACACACATTCCGACTGTAATATACATGGTTTTCACACCATTTGCAATCTCTAAACATGGCTACAAAATGCCTTCCACTTTCTGGTGGACTCCCAGGTCCTTGGCTGTCACAAGGTCAAAGGGAAGGGTTTTAATTGCTGTGGGCTGCTATGCGCTTTCATGAGCTCCACCATGATAAATTGCTCATTGGTTGAAAAGCTAGTCTATATAAACAAGCTTATCTCTTGTGCTCTGTAATGAAAAATGAGTTGTGAGTATCATTGTTAATCACAGTAATTGTTAATGTTAAGAGGGCTGGATTTCCAAGTCTCCTCATTACCGATTTAATTTTTTTTTTTTCTGCCGAAGCTCCCCCTGCTTTTATAGCTTTTATATTTTCCCTGATTAGTTATTTTTAACCTTTTTTCCACATACAAGCTCTCATATAAGGAATTACATGCCAGGCTTTAATGCCTATAATGTTGATGTGTTAAAGGTTCACCCTGCCTATAGAACAGGCTCTCTTCTCCTCCACTGTGAGATTAGCGACCACCGCCGCTATTATCTGCAACAATAGGAAAGGCTAATTAACTATAACCCTCTAATATCTAAATATCACTTCACTGAGAGTCCTTAAAAGCAACTCATGCACTTTTGTAGGAATGGAAGGTGATGTGCCCTCACCTAACGACAACAAAATTGTATAAAATCGAGCTTTAAGGAAAATAAAGCTGTTTATTGGGAAGTTTAATAACAAGGTCTCATCTGTTTAACACAATGACTCAGTGTTGTGCTTTTTGAACTGTACTGCCAGTGTTAGATTTTGTAACACACAGTGGGGATCCATAGAACGAACAAACAAGATAATCTGCTGGTAAGGGTGAGGAAAGCTTATTCTTTAGCTATGATGAATCCTATCGGTTTTTCCTTTAGCCCTCCATTGGAGCTACAGTTATCTGTGTTGGCTAGTACAAAGCCATTTTACTTAATAACACATCCTGTTATAAAGTTTGCGAGAACACTCGCATTTCTTATTCCCATTATAATTGAGATCATCGACGAATCATCAATCAGGAGAAACAGGGTGGGACCAATAAACACTGAGATATTTTGTCATGATGAAAAACACACCTGCTCACACTGCCAGTGAATCCTGTGCATAGCTCAAAGCCATTTGTCTGATAAGCGTACTGTGTTTATAAGCACACAGTGTTCATAAGTGTACTGTGTTCATAAGCGTGCCGTGTTTATAAGCGTACTGTGTTCATAAGCGTACCGTGTTTATAAGCGTACTGTGTTTATAAGCACACAGTGTTCATAAGTGTACTGTGTTCATAAGCGTACTGTGTTTATAAGCGTACTGTGTTCATAAGCGTACCATGTGTATAAGCGTACCATGTTTATAAGCACACAGTGTTCATAAGGGTACTGTGTTCATAAGCGTACTGTGTTTAAAAGCGTACTGTGTTCATAAGCGTACTGTGTTTATAAGCGTACTGTGTTCATAAGCGTACTGTGTTCATAAGCGTACCGTGTTTATAAGCGTCCTGTGTTTATAAGCGTACCGTGTTTATAAGCACACAGTGTTCATAAGTGTACTGTGTTTATAAGCGTACTGTGTTCATAAGCGTACTGTGTTTATAAGCGTACTGTGTTTATAAGCGTACTGTGT
>JAVSBU010000137.1:715317-734125 GCA_033118015.1 Loricariichthys derbyi | reverse complement strand
GTCCAGAGGAGGGACAGTGGGTATATTGGTGGAAGGATGTTAGAAATGCAGTTGCCAGGAAAAAGATGAAGAGGAAGACCAAAGAAGAGATATAGTATGGATGCAGTTAGAGAGGAGATGGGAATAGCTGGTGTGAGGACAGAGGATGCAGAGGACAGAGTGAGATGGAGGAGGATGACTCACTGTGGTGACAAAAGAAGAAGAAAGAAGACTCATTTCTTGTTCATGATATTAGCTATGTGTGTGGGCACATAAACATTTGAGAATGCCCTAAAGTCAAATACCTCCATAGGGCTACATGACAAAAACCTTGACCTATAGGAAGTTGGAAATCCACCTGTGTGGAGTTGCAAGGGTTTACTCTGGGTACTCCAGTTTCTTTGCATATTACCAAAACATGGGTTAGGTTAACTGGTGGCTCTAATTTGACCCAGTATGAATGTGTCTGATTGATATTGAGGTAACCTTGCTCCTGTCGAGAATAGCCATTGAACTTTGCTGAAGCAATTTTAGATAAACAAATAAACAAACAAACAGACTAGGACTGTACCTATGGAGTGTCATTTTTCCAGAATAGAGACGTGAATTCAGGAAATTAAGTGAGCCTTGTACCCTATGAAAACAGTGTGCAACGGCCGGACACCAATCAGAGTGACACTATTGTTAAAGCACTGATTCTTAACATCGAGGCATATCCTGCCTCTGGCTAGGTGAGGTTTGACAATTGGATTGTGCATCGGTTCAACAGGGCAGAGCCTGTCTCTCTGTGTCTGTGTTCTGCCTCACGTCCACATTCCAAGTTTCAGTGTTCCTGGGGTCTATAGGGGCTGGGCTGGGTCGGCAATGCAGCAGATCAGCGGTACTCCTGTGTGACTGATTTTGTAACTGATTCAAATTTATGATTAAAGCCAAAATTGGCTAAAATAAACTTTATAATTAATAATTTAATAAATATTTCTATTGATTTTTGACAGATAGTAGGAAGAGCTTATACAGGTGTCACCCAGCCCTATAAGTAGTGAACAGTTGCCTGGAGTCTTCCGTTTGTAAGGAAATATCACTGTGCAATCTCTTCGAACAGCTATAAAATGATTTGCATGATCCATTTGGGAAAGTGAATCCCTGGTCAGACACACAAAAGCCACCCTCGAATTGTGTGAGTCTTGAAAAGGTGTGAAGCAAACACTTTTTTTACCATCATGACCATCTCAGGAGGCGACTTTGGATCTACCTGCATGATTTTAATTAAAGATAAGTTCCTCTTTGTCTAAGTCCAAGCTTAGGTTACTAATCTGAATTCAATACATCCATATGTTGCACATAGGAGGCTAATGTGCGAACAGGGAAAATATTGAAACCCATTGCATTTAATTTGGCTCTAATCAATTCAGATTGACTGCACTTAACATGCAAATGCTTTCGGGTCAAATCTGTCCCAGAACCCTTTAGCTTGGCAGTAGCCCCAGATCCAACTGTTTTCTTATACAGTAACATAAATCTGTTGAATATCTGTATTTGTATTTGATACACTGGAGGAAAAAGCCTCCATGGTGGACTATATTAATTTAACGATTTAAAAACTCTTTATTAGTGCATCATAGTTAATTCTTATAATTCAGATTGTTCCAGATGTTCATTAAGTTTTATGAAACAATTAACTTAAAAATTGCATTTACACTTGCAACTCAACAAAATGACCACTAGGGATGCGACTTATCCAATATTAAGTATTAGTATTAGGGTCAGTATGAGGTATGGCCCAAAAAAGCTAGACAGGGTTTGATTTGACAAATTTTATGCACAATATTTTGCTTACATCTCACATGAACATTAATGACACTAAAGACTAAAACATTCTGCACAATGTGCTTGCAGAGATACAGTACTGTGCAAAAGTCTTAGGCCACCATTAGATTCGTTTAGCAATGATTCATAATATTTCTGTCTCTTTAGTAGGATACAAGCAATAATATACAGTTGCAATCATAAATATTAAACCCCCTCAACTCCAAAGACATTATAGAGATGTGGATGAAAGATAATCACAATAAATGACAAAAAAACCATTAAACAACAAACAGTATTTATTAATACATGTGTAAGTTTTGACAACCGAAGATGACTTAACTTTGAAGTTCAAATGAAAAATGTAACTCTTTGAACATGTGCATATGCACTACTATTCAACCCCCGATTTAATACTTTGTGGAGCTTCCTTTAGCTTTTATATCTTCCAACAAATATTTTTCGGTAAGTACTAACAAGCTTCTTATACCTCTCAATTGGAATCTTGTTCCATTGTTCTTGTGCAAAAGCCTCTAGTTCAGTGATGTTTGATGGCTTTCATGCTGCATGCCTTCTTTAAATCCCACCAAAGGTTTTCAATTGGGTTTAGATCTGCTGACTAAGAAGGCCACTCCAGGACATTCCAGGATCTTTTTCTCAATCAAGCTTTTGTTGATTTGGAGGTGTGCTGAGGATTATTGTCTTGCTGGAAGGTCCAATGATTGCCAATATTTAATTTGTCAACAGATGGCATCACATTCCTCTTTAAAATAGCCTGGTATTTCTGAGAATCATTGATGACAGGCACACAATCAAGATTGCCAGTTCCTGCAGTAGAAAAACAGCCCGACATCATTAATGACCAAGCTTGATTGTGGGGATGGTATTCTTCTGCTCATAAGCCTGGCCTTTCACACACCAGACAGACCCCTGGTATGTACGTCCAAACAGTTCCAGTTTGGTTTCATCAGTCCATAGGACTGTCTCCCAAAACTCTATAGCCTTATCCATATTCCTTCTGGCATATTCTAGTTGACTTTGATGTTCCTTGTGGTTAAGACTGTAGTGCATCTTGCAGTCTGGCCATGAAGTCCTCATTTATTTAGAGCACGTCTTATTGATGCTTCTGAAGCACTTGTTTCAGCCTTCATCAGGTCATCCTGTAGGTGTCTTGCACTCACACAGGGGTTTTTCTTAGCTGTCCTAAGTTGATAAGGGCCCTTGATCCATAGCCAGGCAGGTTTGCAGCTGTTCCATAAGTTTTAAATTTCCTTATAATGCTCCCATTGGTGTCTCTTGGGATGTTATATTTATTGGAAATGTTCTTATAACCAAGGCCTGAAATAATCTCCTCTCTCAGCTTTTGTAGAAGCTCATTTGTCTTTCCGATGATTGCAACTCACCTTGAATTCCTTTTTGGCTGGGGTTTATATATGCATCACAGCTGATGCAAACAAAGGATTATTATAGAGTTCTCAAAGGCTTAATTATGTTTCAACTCCAATTTAGCCCATAAAAAACTGGTAGAAAGCTTTAAAAACAACAATATTATATAGGGATTGAATAATTGTGACATGGCTATCTTAACAAAATGTACTGTATACAAATACTACATCATGCATTTTCTGTTCTGATTTTATGAAAAAAAAAAAACCTTAAATTGATACGGGGGTTGAATATTTTTGATTGTAAGGAAATAAACAGTGGGAAATATTTAGTGTGACCACCCTTTACATTTAGGCAACAAAAGTTGATCCTAAGCTTGATCAGGAATGGTATTCTTGGAAAGCTAGCAGCCAAGAAACCACTTTTTAGAAGTGGAACAGAGTTATATGTTAAAGCTCACAAAGACTGAAATGATGATTAGTGGGAAAGAGGATTATGGTCTGACAAATCCAAGTTTTTGGGCCTAATCTTTGACAATATGTAATAAATGCTAAAACATCGAATCGAATGGTAGCCTAAGACTTCTTCCCAATACTGTATTAGCTATTAGGATCATAATGAGGTTATGTACTGTAAAATAAAACTAGCTGATCCCACATTAAAGAGTGCATACTGAATGATGGCAGTTCATCAAAAACGAGGACAATTAATGATACAAGCAGAGACAATTCACCAGAAGGCAAAGAAAAGGTTTGAGAATCAATAAAAATGCTACAACCCTGCTGTCTCTTTGATATTTTCCCAATTACACATTTCCACACTCCGGTCCTGTAAAGCCTGTTTGTTCAGTTTCTAATAGATGAACACTCAGCAGCGTCTGATCAGGAGTGACTGGAACAGCCGTGGAGTTTAAAAGGTAAGCTTTCTCAAATTGATTTGTTAAACACCATTTTTAAAGACACTTTGCAAAACATTTGTGCGCTGCCAGAGCAATGGTCTGAAACAGAGGTAATTACAGGCTGTATCTGTGAATAATTTCATAAGGCAGCGAGCTATTTTGACAGGACTCAGGAGCGGCCCTGCTTCGAGTTTCCCACTGAGACGCAATAAGGAAGTTTCAGATCTTTAATTTCTAATCATCAGCATGTCACCCTCTCAGCCACATTTAAGGACCTGCCTGGTAAAACGGGAGCGTGAATAATACTAAAAAACAACAACAAAACGCAGACAGCTTGAGGAATGTGATCCTCACGCTCCACCAGGGTGCCTCCTAGGGAGAGCAAATTGGAGGAACTAAATACAGAGGCCTTGGCATTTAAATCCATTAGTTAATTCTTAATAAAATCCACGTTAGCAACACTATAATCTAATTTCAAGTTTCAGTTTGCATTATGGTTTCTTTTTTGTGATATCCATGGTCATTAAAAAAATAAAGACGTGCATTTCTAATGTATTTCTGCGTTAATGACGTCTATCCAATACCAGAGCCATAAATTCAGGAGACAGGAGGCTGCGTCACATTTCACAGAGCAGTAAATCTGAAATATTTCTCAACTCCCTGCCTACTTAACTTGGTTCCATGAACCTTATCCCCTTTTTTAAACCAAAATAAATTCCTAGAACAAAGTGTAAAGAAAATGAAAAGAAAGTATCACCCACCGAATCTAATCTTCTCTTCTTTACCGAGAACATAATAAAGGAGAAAAGACTAGAAGTACGAAGAGAAAGTACGCTGCCCTGAAAATGTATCTGGAGCAAAGGGGCAAATAAAAAAGTCCGAATAGTTGCAAGGTCGTCTCTGGTTGGCCCCTGTGGGCCACAGCACAGAGCTTTTCCTCAGCTCAATAGTGTGTGTTTATGGGGAAAAGACAACAGTCTAAAGGATGAAATTGAACAGATTAGCATGAGCCGCTCTGCTTTTGATTGCCTCTGACTGAAAATATTTGAAAGCCACCAGGGGCCCCTCAGATGTTATGATATGGTCAATTCAGCCCCAATGTGTTTTGCCACAGGCTCCTGTTATAGAAATTGAATTGATATTTTGTAAACTTCATTTGCGGATAATGTGATCTGACAGGGACAAATGCACAGGCGAATTGTTTTCAAACCGACTCCAAATGAAACTTATTACAGGGTAAATGTGGATTTCTTTGTCTTCCCTGCTCTCCCTCAGCATTCTTCACGTCTCCCTCTTAGACCCTGAATATGTATCCATTTTCAGGGTAATTGAATTGGTACTGTCATGTGTGGAGGCCAACAGATTCGCACGGCAGGGCGGATGGCCCGAGTGATTGAATTGAAAAAAAAAGGGAGAAAAAAATTTCCTTCGCCATGAGCCCACTAGGTCACAGTGTCATCATAAGATAGACACACCTCACTGTTTTCTGATTACACCGACCGCCCCAATTGTCTTTCCAATAATCTGCCCCTCTGATATAATGCAGACTTTTCCAATTCGGCCGGCTCCGGCCAGACCTCAGATGTGTTACATATTAATTTCCTTCCCCCGTAAAATTTGCTCAGCTTTAGTTCAAATTCAGTTAGCTGGATTGATGAAAGTGGCAAAAGGATACGACGTTTACTGATTCTCCCTTTTCACCTTTGATTAGCTCCACTTGTGAATTATTCCTTTGCTGTCAGTGTGCTATTAAGCGGCTGGGAAGGCCGAGCTCAAAGCTGGGAGCCGAGAGAGGGAAAATAAAGGGACCGGCAATCCTAACGCTGCATCCTGACACCAGTATGGGTTTATTAAAAAGACAGACTGGGTGTATGCACATCAGTAACTGGAGGTGTTGATTAAAGATTAAAAGGGTTTATGACACAAAGAATCCCATGGGCATCATAAAACAGGATAAAAACCTGTAGTAATTTTTAGCCTTGAAAGAATATTTGCTTGAAGTATTAAATTTTTTATATTTACATGACGTTTATCACATTATTCTACTTTCAGTGAACACATTCAGAATGTTTTTTTTTTTTTTTTTGCATTCCATAGCACAAAACATGTCACGTTTAAATTACCTAAGTGATATTTAATGTAAATAAACTGTGCGAAATCTTTAAAAGGGGCTTGCAAAATAGGACATCTTGCAAATGAAATAATTGACAAATAACTGTCCCTAAATTCTATAAAATCATTTCTCTTCACAGTTTATAGCACTTATAGGACTTTATTCTGAGTGACTTACAACCAATAAAACTTACAACAGTTTCTGGTTAAGAAGTGCCTAGACTTCATACTGGACCATGAACTTAACTGTTGTTAGAACCTCGTGGATGTAAAAGTAAGAGAAATAGCTCATCTGCTGCTGCACAGTTTGTGTTAGTCATCCTCTAATCCTTCATCAGTGCTTACAGGATGCTCCTTACAGGATGCTAGTGGCTGGATATATTTGGTTGGGTCCAGCAGTGACACTGAGGTGTTTAGAAAATCCAGCACCACTGCAGTGTCTCTAAGCATGTAGAGAAACAGATGAATTACAGTCTGTAATTAATCTACAAAGTGCACCTATAAGGTAAGAGGAACTGATAAAATAGACAGTTAAACATTTTGCTTTTTTAAATATTGCATAAAATAGACTGCATTGTATTAAAGGCATGTTCGCAAAAATTAAATAGTCATTTTTGAGATACTTATATGTTGCTTTAGTGTTATAAAGGGTGATCCTGTGATTGTACAAAGATTAGAAAACACCTTCTAAGATCATAGTCTGAACTTTGTACGAGATGTGCTGTTGATTTTAGCATGTATGCTGCTCATTTGGCCTCCTTTGTTCATGAGTAAACAGCAGCTTAATTGGCTCTTATGTTAAATTATTTTTTATGGACATTTAGAGGGCATGTAATTGCCATGGCAATAAACATTGACTCCTGTCCCCGAGACATGACTGGAATCGCACTATAAAAACCATCTCCAATGGCAACCTGCCAAACTCCCTTGATGTTAGTGAGCAGTTTGTCATAAAATGCTAATTGCTTATTGACCGGAACCCTATATGGAGATAAGAAAGCCGGGTACACAGCAGGCATAAAGCTGCCGATATCACGGATCATTTGAACATGTGATGAGCTAAAAGGAGCGAGAGTGAAAATATGAGATTTCAGCTATAGCTCATTTTAACGTGCAGTTCAGGGATTGATTCGACTCAGATGCTGGATATCTAGCAATTTAAACAAACCACAGTAAAGTAAAATATATCTTAAATATGAATAAACATATGAGCTGTGCCTATGACATTTTGATTCAGAGATAGGTAATTAATTACAGAAATCAACAGTAGGAACAGTTTTGTTATCTGAGCCGAGTCATTTCCAGCAGAACGCAATCATTTTTCACTTTAGCCACTCACCATGATATAATCTGCAGAAACAACAGTTGCAATATGACATTCTAAAATGCTTTAAGGGAAGATTTTTTTTACAAATACACCCAAGCACCAGTAATTACACCATACATTACACTCTCATTGTATCATGCTCGATTTAATTCTCAAATATAATAATGCCTGTGTAAAATATCCACCACTCATAAGAAGGCGTGAAGATATTGTCTTGCTAATCCATGGTGTTATGAGTCCTGGGGAGCAGTGCATACTTAATGGGGGCCTAAAGAGCTTCTAATGATAATGCACTCTAAATTTCAAATGGTGTATTAACTAAAAACATTGAAGTGTTATGCTAAGTGAACGGTTAATGGCTTTATCAGCCTTCGGCCTCTAATGTTAGCTGAAAAAAGTTGATTTGGTCATTCTCAGTGTCTAAGCAATCCAGTAAGGTATCATTAAACACAGGCTTGTTGATAAGCAAATAACTGTGTGAATGCACTGCTGATCTTTAGCACTGGTTTGAATTGGAGTCATTCTAATTCTGAAATCAGATATAAAATAAAAGGAGGACTTTTTATAATGCAAAAAATTACTGATCCAAACTCCAAACTGTTTGCTTGTATGTTTTTAAACATGAACAGCAATTACAGATCCATTATATTTAGTCATTTAACAGATGTTCTTGTCCAAAATGTCTTACAATTAATACAATCTTTCCACGTACCATTTCAAAAGTCAACCATTCAAGCCTTTTGTAGGTGTGTTTATTATGTTTCTAGGACAAGAACCCATTTGGTTATTTAAGGCAAAATTATGTTTATTCAAAGGCCCAACAGTGGCAGCTTGGCATGGGCCAGAAACGTACCCTGTACCTTCCAGTCAGTAGTCCACTAACTGACTTAACTGCTGTCTCACCACAGACTGCTTTTCTAGTATTTCTGGAGATGGAGAAATAATTGCACACAGCCAATACAGTGGTGCTTGAAAGTTTGTGAACCATTTAGAATTTTCTATATTTCTGCATAAACATGACCTAAAACATCATCCGATTTTCAAACAAGTCCTAAAAGTAGATAAAGAGAACGAGAAATGACAAATGAAACAAAAATATTATACTTGGTCATTTATTTATTGAGGAAAATGATCTAATATTAGACATTTGTAATTGGCAAAAGTATGTGAACCTTTGCTTTCAGTATCTGGTGTGACTGTCCACCCCAACGCAGCAATAACTGTAGCTAAACATTTCAGGTAACTGTTGATGAGTCCTGTATACAAGCTTAGAGGAATTTTAGCCCATCCCTCCATTCCTCCATTAGCCCATTCCTCCTTCTTTCACAGCATTTTGATTGGATTAAGTTCAGGACTTTGACTTAGCCATCCCAAAACATTAACTTTATTCTTCTTTAACCATTCTTTGCTAGAATGACTTCTGTGCTTTGGGTCGTTGTCTTGCTGCATGACCCACCTTCTCTTGAGATTCAGTTCATGGATAGATGTCCTGACATTTTCCTTGAGAATTCTCGGATATAATTCAGAATTCATTGTTCCATCAATGATGACAAAAAGTCCTGACACAGATGCAGCAAAACAGGCACAAACCATGATAATAACCCCAGTATGTTTCACAGATGGGATAAGGATCTTCTTGGATAAGGATCTTATTCTCCAAACATACCAGTTTTCTTTTAAACCAAAAATATCTATTTTAGTCTCATCCTTCCACAATACAGTGTGCCCTCATTTATCGTGGGGGATCCATTCCAGACCCACCCGCAATAAGTGAATTTCCAGATTTTGAGCAGAATTTGAAACTAAACTTGGGTAGTAATGTCACAGAAATGTGACAGACTTACGTATATATCAGTTTTCTCCATTGTTTGATAGCAGTTTTGCTGCCTAATTCCAGGGTTGCCAGTGAAGAAGCTTGAAAAAAACCCCATTTTAAGTAGGTGCGCCTGGCAACCTATAGGTTTAGGCTCGTGTACATGTGCAGTCTGAACTGATAAAAATGGAGTAATTGGTATACATACTAGGAGTAATCTGATTACTGGGGTAAAATGCAGCTGTTTATCAGATTTCTTAATCTATTTTCTAATCAAAGTGCTGTTTACATGACTACATCTGTTCCAGACCCACCCTCAATAAGTGAATTTCCACGAAGTAGCGATACTATGCTTACTGTAGTATTATATAGTATTATTTTAAGTCTTTATAAACTCTTCCCACAGTCTTATACATAACCCTTTCCCATTTGCTTAATAATTTTTCCCATACTGTACATGTACCTTTTAAAAAACGTCTACTTAAATGCTCATAAAATGTTTTAAACTTTTAAACCTAGATACATAATTTTAAAAATTTGATATTAGTACTTACCATTGAGCCTTAAGCCTTACTGAAAAGCTTGCCAACAGGAATCAAACAAAGCTGGCCACTGCCGAACGCCCCTTTCAAAATAAAAGACCGGCGTGAAGTCTATACATTTAGGTAAATGCAGAGTCTTTTATTTTGAAGTCTCTCGTGTAAGTGAAGTTAGCCACAATGAGAAAGTGTTTACGTCGATATTAAATATAGATAATATAAATATCAATTAGGTAATTAACCCAAATGAATAAACATTTTAGGTGGTTATTTACACTGTATAATATGTACTACGCATGTGCAAAAATACATTAAAGGGAGTACCACAAAACCCCGTGAAACAGCAAAAATACAACAATAAATATTTTACATTAATATTTTTTGAAAATCCACGAAACAGTGAGTCCACAATAAACGAACCACGAACTAGCAAGGGAACACTGTACATTCTTCCATTAGGTTTCTGGCTTGCCCACATGATCTTTTGCAAACTGCAGACGAGCAGCAATGTTCTTTTGGGAGAGCAGTGGCTTTCTCCTTACAACCTTACCATGCACACCATTGTTGTTCAGTGTTTTTCTGATAGTGGACTCATGAACATTAACATTGTGAGAGAGGCCATCAGTTGCTTAGAAGTTACCCTGGGGTCCTTTGTGACCCACTATTACATGCCTTGCTCTTGGAAAGGGTTAAGGGCACGATAATTGGCACTACTGGGAGCTGTCTTATAAAGCCCTAGAACTAGGTGCAGCTTATCAGCTCTGATTAGCTGTGCTGAATGCTGCGTGCATGTTGCATGCTGGGAATTGTAGTGTCTCCCCCCGCCCCACCCCGAACATCAGCCCTCTAGCAGTGAATCATGCCACAGCCGGCTTCATGACACCAAGTATAATATTTTTGTCTCATTTGTTTAACAACATTTTAACTAACAAACAAACAACACCTCCTTTCTAACATTTATTACCATTAAAATAATTTTTAAAAAGAGTTAAATGTTAATTATACCACAATAAGCTTGGTCCCGTGATCTAATTGGCTGAGAGATGTTCTAGAAGTGACCATATACACAACCAAACAATGATGCCAGCCATAACAAAACAGCAATGTTATAATTATACAAGCAAAAGACTGACAAAATTAATTGTAATGAGTTAATTAAAATCTTTTGGTTTTGAAACGCTTTGTTTTGATTTAAATTCAGTCTGACCTGGATAAAAGAGAATTGAAGTCCGTGCTGTAAATCAAACGTCCTGAGCTCTTAATGTCATTGCTTCTTCTTAGTTCTTTCTTATTTTATTCACAAAGACGTCATTTGCTGGTGTTAAACTCTACATCTTTCCTTAAACACCACTGGCGGCTGATCGGAGCTTCATTCATAAATCTGTTAAGTCCAGCTCTTAACAATGTCTTCAAACCCAGCTCTGTACCTCAAACTTTTTGAAACAAAAGCTTTGCTCGACTGGAGCCATAAAAACCTCTTCTCCCTACTGGTACCCAAGTGGTGGAATGAACTACCACTGGATTTCTGAATGGCTGAGCCTCTTGCTGTGAATAAATGGCTAAAGACTCATCTCTTCACTCAGCACTTAAATGAGGGCTGAAACCTCACTTACACATCTAAAATTTTATTAATTTAAAAAATACTCTTTATGATTGTTTGGAGATTTACGTAGATCAAATCCTAACAGGATTTTAGTCTAATTGTCTTCTTGGGCTATTGCTTATTTATACTAGCATTAGGTAATATCTAGTGTAAGTCACTCTGGGTAAGGACATCTGCTAATTGGTGTAAATGTAAAGGTCTAATTAATCATGTATCAACCTTAAATCCTTCCATTCAACCAAGAGAAACCTAGTAGGGTAAAATCATTATCAGCGAGGGCCGATTTAGGATCTGTTTGAATTTGTTTCTGGATAAACAAAACAGACTTCTGTTTGTGTTGTGATTATTGTGGCTAAAGTAAATGTAAGAACAAGCTGATCATCAGGAAGTGCATTCAGATATTGAATTTTAGTCGTGTCTTTCTGTATAAGCATTTCACAATGTGTTTGCATCATGTGGCATGTGGAGTTAAACCTACGTAATCTGTGAGCAAAGAATCAATTTTTATGAAATCATTAAACTTCCCACTGCTGGTCATGGCTAAGAAATAATGCCCTCTGGCTAAATCTATACTTCTTTATGGTTATGTGAATATGCTGTAGCAAGCAAGAAAAACTTTCACCTTACATCTGATACATCCATTTTTGCAGAAAATGATTACTTTTATATGGCTGTAATATCTGCACTGTCCACACACATCCAGATTTAATATAACTTAGAAAACTCAACAGCTTATTTATAACAAGCAAGAAATTGGAAACTATAAAGTTTCAGTCGACATCCGAATGAAAACTTTTTTGCCACAGATTGGAATCAAATACGAATCCCAAATGTTATCTGTTATCTAAATCTAAAACAATGAGCGGTGAATTATCAGGAAATTATATGAGACACATATATCTTCCACGCTTATTATCTGCTGGCTAAAATAAGGAAACTCCAGGATCTCGGCCATACTGACACTAACTAGTGTGATGCATCTTCCAATAGTGGGTGCATGCAAACTGAGCCCTGGGCAGCCTTAGATTAATGGCAAACTTTCTACTAGAGATCAGGGTGTATTGAGCTCTTACTGGCTAAAAAGATAAAGTTAAAACTGACCAAGATATAGAACCTCACAGGTTATGTGGCCTATTATTACTGCTCCAGAAGTTTCAATTGATTTTTCACAAAATGGCCAGGCTTTACAAAAAATAAAATTCAAATATCACAGTGCAGATCCAACATCAGATTATTCAACATGAAGAATAAGTGTTTAGGCATGACAAAGGGTGCGTGCATGTGGACAAAATCACAGTTACAGTAGTGATTAATATTCCCCTCCTGGGAACTGACATAAGCCTACCTAAACATTTATAAATGCTGTAGCTGTATTGTCAAATGTTTGGTCGATTTTGATGTCAGGTCAATGTAACACCTGAATTAAGTGGTATAGAGTTTTGTTAAGGCTGTGTAATATCCTGTCCTGAAAACCGAGAGCTGATATATCCGAGTCACACTAAAATCAAAGGCCCTCCAGTTTAAAGTAAATATTGTCATGATATGGGTAGAGGACCTAAACGCAGGGACAGACAGCAGGTGGCGGAAGGAAAGGGAAACGCGCCACAGGGACGACAGCGGTGGGTGCCTTCTGGCTCTACGCTGTCTAACGGCCCTATCGAATTATCTCAACCCTCTGGGTGCCTACTCTGCCTCGTGCCTTGGTAGGAGAGGTGGTACCGGTGACCCTAAGGAGGCAGGCACCCAGCGCAAGAAACGTCGCCGAGGTGCATGGGAAAAATAAGGAAATGGCAAAAGGCCCAAAAGACAAAAGAAACCAAAAAGGGCTGCAAATGCGAGTAAACACAGGTAATGGGGCAAGGCCTGAGCAAAAACAACCAAAAATCCAAAGGGGAGGGAGAAAGAAGGAAGCGAGGTGAAGCTCTAAAAAAATCCAGAAAAACAAGGTGCTTGAGTGAGCTGAGCTCTACTCAAGCCAAAAACAAAACTGAAAGGGAACACTGAGCAAGATAACGTGAGAATAGTTGAGAAAACAGAAACGCAAACGAGAAGCAAGAACAGCGGAAGCCTGTAACTAAACAGCCTGAATAAACACAAATAGAGTCCGGAAAAACAAGAAGACATGGCAGAGAATGCAGAATTGCCTGAAAATGCGGTGCATGGTAACTGTACCCCCCAGGGGAAGCTCCTGACATCCCCAGACTTACAGTGCATTTGGCCCGGAACTCCCTCAACAGTTCCAGGTCCAGAATGTTCTGGGCTGGCACCCAGGACCATTACTCCAGTCCGTACCCCTCCCAGTCCACCAGGTACTGCAGGGACCCTTGTACCCACAGGGAGTCTAGGCTCTAGCAGACCATGTATGCCGGGGCTCTGTCAATGATGCGTGGAGGGGGTGGGCAAGCTGCGGGGGCTGGGACATTGCATAGAAAGGGCTTAAGCCGAGACACGCGGAAGGTGGGATTGACCCTCAAAGATCCCAGGAGTTCCAGTCGGCACGAGCTTACCCAAGGCCCATTGGATGGGAAGGTCCCGAGTGAACAACCACACCCTCTGCCCTGGTTTGTAGGAGGGTGCCGGCCAGTGCCTGCGGTCAGCTTGCCGGCACATGGTCTCACTAGCTCACTCAAAGGGCTGCCTGGGCCCTCTTCCAGGCCGAACATACAGCCTGGCAGACGGCACGGCCCCATTGTCTAGCGGCGCCAGGACCAGCGGTGTGGGGAACCCAAACTGGCACTTAAAGCCGAGCAGGTGGTTGACCCCCTCCGTCTGCCCATTGGATTCTGGGTGGAAGCCAGATGAGAGGGTGGCCGTGGCCCCAACATGCCAACAGAAGGCTGTCCAGAACCAACTCAAAAACTGGGGGCCACAGTCTGACACGATGTTTTGTGGAAACCGTGCACCCGGATGCCGTGCCAGAGGAGGAGGTCTGCCATCTCCTTGGCCATGGGCAGTGTGGGCAGGGTGACAAACTTGACTGCTTTAGAGAAGTGATCTACCACGACTAGGATGATGATATTTCCCTGGAAGGGTGCAGATCTGTGATAAAGTCCAGGGAGATGTGAGACCATGGTCAGTGGGGAATTGGAAGAGGATGGAGGAGGCTGGCGGGTGCTCATTGGAGGCTTTGTTGGCAGCACAGATCTGGCAGCGGGCAACAAACACCCTAATGTCCTCATTCAACCCTGGCCACCAGAATCACTGTGTCAGGATGTTAGTGGTCCCAGCAATGCCTGGATGGGCCTACTGGTGAAGTGCCCTAACTGCATCGGTTCCAGATCCAGACATGAGGGGTGCTGTGCCCATGGGGCCAGGCGAGTGGAAGGCCACGTGAGGCGCGAGGGACAAGTAGGAGGAGCACGTTCCCAGTCCATTTCCCTGAGATGGGCATCCAATCGGGTGCACAACTTGTAGAGGGTGGACATGGAGGAAGGAGGGTCAAGGGCCACCAGCTTGTCCTTCAGACCCTTAAGGAAAACTGCTTGGAGGGCTGTATCATTACACCCAGACTCCGTGGCCACAATGCAGAAGTCTATTATGTATTCAACCACTGGCCAGGAGCCCTGAGTGAGCTCAAGCAGGTGTGACACGGGGTTACATCCGCTGCAGGTGTGGTGAAAGGCCTCTCTATGGGCCTGTGTGAAGACGGCCTCAGTGGCGTACTCTGACACCTTGGCCTCCCATAGGGCAGTGGCCCAAGCTAGCGCCTTCACAGAGAGGAGGGAAACCATGTATGCTACCCGGGCACAGTCCGTGGAGACACGCCCTAGCTGCTGCTCAAATAATAGTGAGCATTGCAACAAAAAGCCCTGGCATTTATCAGGCTTGCCTGAGAACCGTTCGGGCGTGGTAACGGGTGAGTCACAGCTAGGGGGTGGGACAGGTTCAGGCACCGGGGCCTGCCCCGTTGGTGTGTATAGGGCCTGGACGGTCAAGCCTAGCTGGTTGAGGGTGGCAGCAATCTCGCACAGCTGCTGCTCATGGCACCCGAGTAGGGCCCCTTGAATGCTGACTGCCTGCTGGATATTAGGCTCTTTGGCTCCAGCCCCTTCTAGGTCCATAGGCTGGTTGCATCCTTCTGTCATGATATGGGTAGAGGACCTAAATGCAGGGACGGATGGCAGGTGGCAGAAGGAAAGGGAAATTTGCCATGGGGACAATAGCGGTGGGTGCCTTCTGGCCCTACGCTGTCTAATGCCCCTGTCGATAGACCTCGGCCCTCCTGGTGCCTACGCTGCCTCCCCCCTTGGTGGGAGAAGTAGTACCAGTGACCCTAAGGAGGCAGGCACCCAGTGCAAGAAACGACACCAAGGCATGCGATGAAAAATAAGGAAATGGCAAAAGGCCCAAAAGACAAAAGAAACCAAAAAGAGGTGCAAACACAAGTAATCCCAGGTAATGGGGCAAGGTCCGAGCAAAAACAACCAAAATCAAGAAGGGGAGGGTGAACAAAGGAAACGAGGCGAAGCTGTGGAAAAATCCAGGAAAAACAAAGGGCTTGAGTGAGCTGAGTGCTCCTCAAGCCAAAAACAAAACTGAAAGGGGACACTGAGCGAGATAACGTGAGAATAACGGAGAAAACGGGAATGCGAATGAGAAGTGAGAACAGTGGCCAAAGCCTGTAACTTAACATCTAACAGTAACTAAACAGAAAATATGGTGCATGCAAGGACGCGACGAGAGCCAGTTCAGACGCTGCTGTATTTATAATGCTCCTCACACCTGGCTCTCGTTAGCGCCTTCACGAGCCCGACGCATGCGCGATCTCACACCAGGATGCTCAGTGGAGCTCGGCTGCCCTCTGATGGCCCAAGCAGCCATGGTAACAAATATTAATAACTCTGTCATTACATAGTCACAAAGCATTATAAAAGGACCACTTTCATTTCAGGGCCAGTGGAAGCACAAACAACTCATTTAAGTGTCATACTTTACCTTAGAATCTAATGTGAAGACACAGAAAAAATTTGATCTCCTCCAGCAAACTTGGCATTTTGCATCCTCCTGGCATTTGCCAGATCCAGACATGTCCATCGGACCAGCAGTTAGAGAAGAGTTAGTTGTCACTCCACAGAACAAGTTTACACTGCTCCAGAGCCCAGTTGCAGTGTGTTTAACACCATTCCACCCGACACTTGGCATTGTGCTTGGTGATCTAAGACTTGCATGCAGCTGCTCAACCATGGATGAGGCTCATAAGATGAGGCTCCTGGCACCTAGTTTTAGTGCTGATATTAATGCCAAAGGAGTTTGGATTTATCGGATCAGACACTTTATTTAGCAATTATTAGGTCAGCAGAGCATTGGTAACTTTTATGCATTGTGCCGTTCAGAACTGGGTCCTTCTCTATAACTTTTCTGTGGTCTGACAGGTTGTGGCTGAGACTCTCTGTGCTTCTTTCTTTTTTTCCAAAATTGTATATGTGCCCAATACTGGTATTTTCATTAATCTGTGAGCAGCTTGAAGAAAGCATTAGGTTTGTCTTGACCATGAAAAAAAATTAACCAGGTGGTTAATTTATAACCACGTGGCTAATCATTTCTGTTCGGTGTGTAACGGCCTTTAAAATACGAATGAGTGGCACACACCAGGGGTGCCCCGCACCCCGAATTGTTAGTTATTTCACAGGGTCCTGTGGAATATTATTGCTATATGATATGCTTGTGTTAGCAGTTAGAGTTATCAGGTACAAGTTCTGTCTGATTTAAGTTTCACACACTTTTAGAGTTTACTATTCAAAAACATTTATACATTCATTTTCCCCGTCTCTGTCTGTAGCATGGCATCAGATAACTGGCACTGCCAGGACAGTGAGTGATATGCCGTTGTAGACTTGGCTCAATGCCACCTGCTCACCATCTCGTGGCTTCGCTTCTATCGCGAGCGAAAAGGAGAGCCGTGCCAAAAAGCAAGTGAGAGAAATGAGATTCGTTTTTTCCATTTGTACAATGGCGATAACACATAAAAAGACAAAATATTCTCTCAAGATAGAAGATACAAGCCTGGGCTGATAAGGGAATGTTGGGCCAAGCCACAGTGCCACTGTGACTATTTCATCTTCCATGGTAACTTAAACAGAAGGCAAACGCCTTCACACTCCGGGGCTTGCTGCCAGCATGCCAAGATTGAGTGGGATTGTAATAATTCATGGACTTTAGGCCTCATATCTCTGAAGGTGAGCGATCGCATCAGACATTGATGAGGTGACCAATGGGCTTCCACGGGTGCCTCGTGTGGTCAGTGCAGACAGGCAGTGACCTGGGGCTGAATAAAATGATATCACTTAGGTTTAACCAGGGGAGCATGCAGCACTGATGGCTGTAATGTCTCAGGGTGCAGCTTGTTTTTGTCACTTCGTTCAGAGCTAGCATGTTAGGGCACCATGATACTGGATAAGTGGATAAATTCATTGAAAAGTGCACATGCTGAGACTGTCCTTGAGCTTAGCTGAGATGTCACATGCTGTTATAAGCCATATAAAAAGTACTTTCCCTTAAGCTGCATTTACACTGCAAGTAAAAGTGGCATAAATATGATCAGCCTTTCTTATTTGTGACACAAATGTGTTTGTTGAATAACAGAGTCCATGTTTTGTTTACTCTAATCGAATCTGATCTTTTATTCAATATTTTATTTATTTCAATATAGTATTATAATTTTATTCTCTATTATTTTTTACTCTTCAGAACATTATATTTACTCTAAAATAATAGTCTACATATAATTATAGAATAATTATTGTATTTAAACATGTTCTCTCTGTTAATATTTAGCTTAACATATAAACTGTTATTATAATATATAGTAAAATATATTATAGTATAGTAAGGAGCTTTGGTCCCATTTTGAGTCTTGGTCCTCCGAAGGTTTCTTCCTTATAACATTTAGGGAGTTTTTGCTTGCCACTATTGCTCCAAGCTTACTCAGTTTGGGACTGGCCTTAGATATTAGAAGAGAAGAGGAAATTTTAAAGCTGCTTGAGACAAGGATAAATTATCACAAGCTATTGAAATAAAGACTTAATCTGACATCACATGCATGCATGAGTTGCCACTTAATGTAAATGTTATAATAGCTTTTTTTTAATAATTAAAATTCTCTTTCATATATTTTATATTATTTTAATATTTGTAAGATCATTCATTTCATTTTAACATATTTTTCCAATTCACTGAATGTTCTTATTTTTATTATTTATGTACTTTTTATTTATTTTTTTTTTATTTATTCTGCACAGATATTTTGCTTTTTACTTTACTTTATTGTATTTTATTAATCCCCATAATTGACTGATTAATTTCTAGTTTACATACTCGTCCCTTTTTTGTTCTTTTTACTCAAGCA
>JAVSBU010000137.1:626015-644000 GCA_033118015.1 Loricariichthys derbyi | reverse complement strand
CTTGCTATCAGCAATGATATAAATTGAAACATATGATACCCATCTATAATTGAGCCAAATTAGAGGCCAATATCTTTAATAGATATCAAGTAATGAGCAGTTAAACAAATATGAAAAGCGCCCTCTATAGGTCATTTTTTCAGAGGGCCACAAAATCAAAACCGCTGAACCGATTTCGGTAAAATTTGGTATTTTGCCATTTTTGGACCCATATCAACAAATGCTGAGAGTAAGACCATGATGGTTCAGGTGTTTTCTCACTTGCCATGGAATGACCCAGCACAAATGTTCTGTTCACTTTCCAACTGAAAACCTCTGCAGGACAAACTTTTAAATCTTATTTTATGTTTTTACAATTTTTTTTCAATGCATTAAGAGCATTAAATGTTTATAAATGCGTGCAAACGTTGTATTTATTTATTGATATTTACAAAAGTTGCATTATTGATTGTAAACAAAACGATATGTAATGAGGAGTTCACAAACTTTTGCTGTAAAGCTGCTTTGGAAATCTTCGACCACAAAAAAGCCACGTCCATATTAATAAAAAAATCAAGCTAAATCAGACAGAAACCCGAACCGGCTTCAGACCCGATGAATATTTAGTATTAGTGATGCATTGAGTAAGTAAATCGTTTCTAACCTTTCTTAACGCATTTACTCCGGCTTTCAGCTCATTCGTTTCTGAACTAGTTACAAAACTACTCAAAAATCACGAAATTCATCAGAAATCAGTGAAACACTCAGATTCTTCAGATTTTAAAGCGTTTCTGTGCCCCATCTGATCTTTTACGTTGTTGGTATTACGATGGCAGCTGCATGTCCCAATTCGTGCCTTGTTCACTAAGTAGTGCACTATCTAGGAAGAAATCTAAATTATTAACCTCGTGTTTAACACAATAAATCAAATCCTCCAGCAAGTGACCGATAATCTCCATTACAATAAAGAAGATTATTGTCTAATTTATACGTAGAACGCACTTTATGGGCAATAAGGGGTAAGGATTATAGTATAACTCAGAACACAACCCAATCTCAAGCTGTCCTGCTTGCGTTTTCAAAGTAAAAGTCACGAATCGTCACACTTATCCACGATAAACTTTAAGCAAGCGGTTAAAGCTTGTGTTCCATACAGTTTGTTCTGCTTCTTTTTATTTGTCTGTTTTTACATAGCAGCTACACCAACTGAAAAAGTTTCACCTCCGTTTCAAGCCTCGTTTGTTCAGTTTTTAACCATTTAAAATTAAATAAAAGTCAAAAATTATAAAACGTACAAGGTGCTGTGATCTCTTAACAGGAAACTGTACAGTAATTAGCTCACATTAATCGGTAAAGATGATTTAGAACCAAATACAGGCTTGTGAATTACAATTTCACTTATGTGAACACTGGTTCAAGCATATTCTCCGTTAGATGATGGAACTTAAATTGGACCAAACAGCCTAAATATGTTACTTATTACACTCAAGTGTTTACACTCTCTTTCAGATGAAAGTAAATTTTTGCATGTCATTTGGAAATCAAGGTCCCAGATTCTGGAGGAAGAGTGGAGAGGCTCAGAATCTACGGTGCTTGAAGACCAGTATGAAGTTTCCATAGTGATGATTTGGGGAGCCATGACACCTGACAAGAGGATTTTGAACCACTGAGTAACAGTCGAGTTCTTTTTCTCCACAGCCCAGGTAAGAATTCTGACGTTGTCTCTGGTTCAGGACCGGCTTATTACAAGGAATGTGACATTTGTAGCTCATGTCTAGGATTTACCCAAGTTTTCTGAGGTCACCCCACTGCTGTGTTCTCTTCACTGGATCCCTGTAGCTGCTCGCATTAGATTAAAAATCCTATTGCTTGCCTACAAAGCCAAAAATGAACCAGCAACTTCTCACCTAAAGGCTCTAATCAATCCACACTCTGTACCTTGTACGCTGTGAGACACAAGCCTGGTTCGACTAGACCCACCACACAAAGTTAAAGGTAGGCAAGCATCAAGACTCTTCTCCGTGGTGGCACCCAGGTGGCGGAATGAACTGGAACTGGATATTCAAGCAGCAATTGAAGACTCATCTCTTCATTCGACACTTCAGCGAAGACTGAAATCATCACCTGTATTGATATGTTTATGTAAACTATCTCTCAAAAGTTTGGGATCACTTGGAAATGTTCGTGTTTTCCATGGAAACACATGAAATGAGTCTGAATAAGAAATATAGCAAATGAACAGGACACGCTGACATTGTCAGTGTTAGAAATAATGATTTTAAAGGAAATGATGACTGTGTACTTCATAAAGGACTGACAGATGCTGATAATAGGATGCTTTGAAAATCATTCTTTAAAAATCATCTGATTCATTTTAATTGTTTGTGAAATGGATAAAATTGTTGTGAATTGCATTAAATGTATTTACTTTGGAAAACAAAGATGTCCAATTGATCCCAAGCACTAAGTGTATGTTTATGTATTATGTTTTTTTTTTTAATTGTGTTGTAGATTCATCTACAATAGAGCCTGGTACTGGCTGGAGTTTTTTTCTTGGTCTGTTGCTTTTCTATACTAGTATGAGGTAAGGCTGACTAAGAAGAATACAAAGCACTTCTGTAAGCTGTTCTGGATAAGAGCGTCTGCTAAATGCCGTAAATGTAAAATGTTTTATTCAGTGTATATGCCACAGGTGTATAAAATCAAGCACATCGCCATGCAGTCTGCATTTACAAACATTAGTGTAGGAACAGCTCTAAAGAGCTGATTGAATTCCAGTGTGGTACTTACATAGAATGGGAATATTACAAACAGTCAGCTGGTGAAACTCCTTCCTTCCCAGATATTCCACCATCAACCTTGCTTTGTACTGAAAAGTGAAAGCGTTTATTAACTCTGATCATCCAGTAACTGTTCCAAGCCTCCTCTGGCATTAACATCAGAAATAAATTATGGCACAAGAGCTTTAGGGCATGGGTTTGAACCAACCTCCAAGATGGAGTGGTGTAAACCCTACAGGGCGACAATCCATTGTAGGTCACACACACTTATACTGTGGTGGGCTGTGGTTCAAATCCCACCTCTCTCAAGATACTACTGTTGGGTCCTTGGGCAAGGCCCTTAACACACAACTAGTTGGACTGTAAGAATGTATGAATTGTAAGTCACTCTGGATAAAGACATCTGCTAAATGCCTAAAATGTAAATGTCATACACACACTAAGGGCACTTTTAGAATAATACATTAACGTAAAGTATTTCTTTAGGCTATGGGAGGAAAATGGAGCACCCAGAGTAATGTGAACACGGGGAGGACATGCAAACTTGGGATCAAACCCTGGACCTTCTCACAGTGAGGCAACAGTTCTGCCCATTGAGCCACTGTCCACCCCATTCTGAAACTTATTATGTAAAGGTACATGTGAAAATGTTTGATTTTCAAAAATTAATTATTAAATAATAGTTAAGTAAAATTTCCAAGGTCATCTGGTGTACCACCTCATGCTGCTTCACATGCTTGTACCATGGTTTGAGAGCGGGTAGGTCAGTAGTAAATAGCAGAAGTTTGTGAACCCTTTAGAATTTTCAATATTTCTGCATAAATACGACCTAAAACATCAGATTTTCACACAAGTCCTAAAAGTAGATAAAGAGAACCTAGTTAAACAAATGAGACAAAAATATTATGGGTTAAATTATAATATGAGAAAATGATCCAATATTACATATTAGTGAGTGGCATAATATGTGAATCTTTGCTTTCAGTATCTGGTGTGGAAACCCCCCCCCCCAACACCCCATTCATCCATACACAACAGCTTCAACTCTAGGATGTTGTTGGGTTTCCTCACATTAACTGCTCGCTTCAGGTCCTTCCACATCATTTCCATTGGATTAAGGTCAGGACTTTGACTTGGCCATCTCAAAACAAGAACTTTATTCTTCTTTAATCATTCTTTGGTAGAATGACTTGTGTGCTTAGGGTCGTTGTCTTGCTGCATGACCATCTTCTCTTGAGATTCAGTTCATGGACAGATGTCCTGACATTTTCCTTGTTTATTTTCCATCTTTTCCTCCGATATAATTAAAAAAATCATTGTCCATCAATGATGGCAAGCTGTCCTGGTCCAGATGCAGCAAAACAGGCCCAAACCATGATACCATCACTACCATGTTTCACAGATGGGATAAGGTTCTTATGTTGGAATGCAGTGTTTCCTTTTCTCCAAATATAATGCTTTTCTTTTAAACCAAAAAAAATATTTTGGTCTCATCTTTCCACAAAGCATTCTTCCAGTGGCATTCTGGCTTGTTCATGTGATCTTTAGCAAACTGCAGATGAGCAGCAATGTTCTTTTTAGAGAGCAGTGGCTTTCTCCTTGCAATCCTGCCATACACACCATTGTTGTTCTGTGTTCTTCTGATGGTGGACTCATGAACATTAACATTAGCCAATGTGAAAGAGGCCTTCAGTTGCTTAGAAGTCACCTTGTAGTCCTTTGTGACCTTGCCAACTATAACATACCTTGCTCTTGGAGTGATCTTTGTTGGTCGATCACTCCTGGGGAGGGTAACCATGGTCTTGAATTTCTTCCAAACTCTTTAGAGATGGTTTTGTATAATTTTCCAGCCTGAAGAGCATTAACAACTCAGAAGGTCCTCAGAAATCTCCTTTGTTCGTGCCACGATACACTTCCACAAAGGTGTTGTGGAGAACAGACTTTGATAGAACTCTGTTCTTTCCACACCTGATTATCATCCCATTGATTGGCACACCTGACTTTAATTTGCAAATTAACTGCTAACCCTAGAAGTTCACATACTTTTGCCACTCACTAATATGTAATATTGAATCATTTTCCTCAACAAATAAATGACCAAGTATAATGTTTTTGGTCTCATTTGTTTAACTAGGTTCTCTTTATCTACTTTTAGGACTTGTGTGGAAATCCGATGAGGTTTTAGGTCATATTTATGCAGAAATATAGAAAATTCTAAAGGGTTCACAAACTTTCAAGCACCACTGTACCTACGTACAGTGTTTGTGTGCTGAGGTGAAACTGCCACTCAAGTTCGCTCCATGAACTTGATCCACTTTAGGACCCGGGAGCTGGAAGCGATGGCGGCGGAGGGACACGCAGCAGCTCTCTGATCAGTCTGATCTTAAACGAGGTATTTCATAATATTATCACACTTTAACTCCACAAACTTTATGCAAGTCATTTTATTAATGTACCCTGTCTGACTGTGAGAGATTAAAGCTCAGCACATTTAATCTGGCTATTATTACACTGAGCTGGCTGATGGAGCCCTAATATTATTCTATTATTATTATTTTTATTTATTTATTTAGCTTGCTCCAGTGTCTAAAGTGAAGACTAATTTAAGAAGCACGGATTAAAATGATAGAGGAGCGAATTCAGTGCGTTGGATTTGTGGAACATCCTTAAATTTAAGCGTTAGGAGTTTAAATAAAGCTAAAAATATAAAGTGCCTGTCACTGAGGTTTGCGCATGCGCAAAGGCTGAGTGAGCGCTGTATCGGCTAGAGTGACTCGTTTTGTGATTCGTTTCAGTTCGATTCTGTTTCAGACGACGATTATGTAAATATTTCTAAATACCCACACTACCAGAGCAGTACAAAACTACAATTCCCCGTCCCAAAAAGCACGAAAGACAAGTAGAACACTTTAAGGAAAAGATTAACTGGTTTAAGAGCGGCGCGAAATGTGAGTCATGAAGCAAAACGATTCACTGATTCAAACACTAAAAGGACTAAGATGAAATAAGTGATGAGATAAACATTCACTTTTAATAAATGTAACACCATCGTAACAGTTATTTACTGATTCAGAATCAGTCAATCCTGGCTCCGGAGTAAAACTGACTCATTTAAAACAAAAATCATTCATAATTGAAACATCTAAACACAAATAACTCATACTTTATAGCTCACACACTGATGGATAGGATTGCAAACCCCACTTGGGATTCGAACCCAGGCACAGAAGCTGGCTTTCATCACTGAGCTGCTGGAATTCTAAAATCTAAGGCACAATAAAACAAAGTCCGCTTACACTCCTACGTTTTTGGACCAAACAAACCTTGTCCCTTAACCAATCTGTGTGTCCTGTCAGAGGGAGTTTGTGTGTCCAAAGTCTCAGATGCTATTAGATAATAAAACCTTCCTGCAGGACCGCTGTTCAGTTCCAGGAGATTTCACCAACGGTTCATTATTGGATCCCTTCAGCATGCTTGGTGCTTACTTGCAAACAGGTTCAGTCTCTTCAGGTATCTGGATTAAGAACATATGGAGCAAAACTACCATTATTACAGGCTTTTAGGTGAATTTTACGCATATTACGGTAGATTATTAGCCAAACCTAAAAGGATTTTAGTTGTATTTTTGAACAGCACGTAATAACACTGTTATAAACGATAGCTCACATGTACAGATTGCTTGTCTAAGATTGTGAAATGATGAATAAACTGCTCATGCGCCCCAGACCTGACCCTCACCTGTCCTGCTTTTCCTTAAAAACATTCTTTCCTATTTAAACCCCTTATCCGAAGCGGTCAAGGACACTTTGTTTGCTCTGTTTGCCTGGTATCAGAGTTTGCTTGTTCGTCAGCCTACTTTAATTTCAGTTAAGTCCCTTGTGTTTTTCCCTCGTGTTTTAGCCTGGCAGAGGTTTTCACGGTCAATATGCAAACCGAACGCATCAGTGCTGACGGGCACAAGAGGGCAAAGGAAGCAAACAACGTCTTGTTTTTAAAGTGTTCCATGTTGGCGCTTGCATTTAAGGCCATTTATCCTTGTTTTGGATCAAATGTTTTTGTTTTCTCTTTTTGGTTCCCTCCCTACTTAAGAACATACTCTTATTTATAAGGATGCCTTACAACCCAAGTAGAGATCAGTTATGATAATGGCAAATGTTTTACATGCCAGATTTCTCAGACAGTTGGCAAAGTTCATCATGGAAAGCAGATACTGGGCCGCCAAGTTATGTTTGTGCAGGATTTGTGTTTTTGGCTCAAATTTTCAGGGCCAAGGGGTGCCAAAGTCATTGCTGTCATTCTGGTGAAAATGCTCCAGAACTGGACCATTGCTCATTTGTATCAGGGTATGGAAAACCCATAAAAATGTCCAGATACTAATGCTCGAGACTTGGGGTACTCCTAAAAGCTCTGATGTGAATTACCACTGATTTCACATGTTATGTTTATCTCTACAAAGTTTAGTTTACAAAACCCTTACATTTAAATTGGTTACTCTCGAGTCCTTGTGGTGCCTCTGACATGGCCAGGTGTCGCCCTGAGGGATGGAAGGTTTGAGTAGTGGGAGAAAATATGAGCCAAATAAACTGAAGGGCAACATGAACACACCCTTAAATCAAACATTTAAATAAAGCAGTGACACGAATCATCACACCAAAACAGGCTTCAAATTTGTGGAAGTGAGAGCTCCTCACTTTCACAAGAATTATTTTCGGCTGAATGTTAAAAAGCGTTTAAAGGCATCCGTAAGTCTCTGCTTTACTTTTAATATAATCGATAACCAGCAGCCAATCAAAACTCTGCAGTGTTCAGGATTTGTCTCTCAGTAAGTGTTACTTGTGGATAATGCTCTCAGACCTGTTTTTAATCTTGTTTAAAACAAAGTAAAAGTAATTGAAAATAGAAAGCTGTGCATTTTTTTCAGTCTGAAGAGTTTTAGCCGTTCTTTAGTCATTGGTTGTTTTTATAGTTTTAAGTGTTTACGGGTACAGATGAAGGTATTTTTGCACTCGAGCCAATCTAATGTTAGACCACTTTTTTAGTAACCTGGGTTCAAGTCCTGGTGGTGCCTTCCAAGCAGGTCTGGCATCATAATGGTACTATTTCTGATGCTGTGATTCACAGCCCAGAGCCTTTCGTCTGTGCCCTTTGAACCCCTGTGACCCTGTCCCAGGGTTAATAAATACGGAAGTGGAACCCCATGGTTTCATTTGGCTTGGCATCAGCAAATTTGCAGAGTGTCGACATTTTGCAAGGATTCTGCAAGGGATGAATTATAAAATAATAAACAAAATTAAATAGTGAGTAATCATTTGAGAGCTGAAGTCATGCCAGGTGCAGAACCTAAACTGGCATATTCCTTTTATCTCAGGTCATGCTGAACCCATCGTCCCTGCCATCATGAGCGGCAAGAGCCTCCTGTTGAAGGTGATCCTGCTGGGCGACGGTGGCGTGGGCAAGAGCTCGCTCATGAACCGCTACGTGAGTGACCGCTTCGACTCGCACTCCTTCCACACCATTGGTGTCGAGTTCCTGAACCGCGACTTGGAGGTGGACGGCCGACCCGTGACGCTGCAGATCTGGGACACAGCAGGGCAGGAGCGCTTCCGGAGCTTGCGCACACCGTTTTACCGTGGCGCCGACTGCTGCCTGCTGACGTTTGCTGTGGACGACGCTCAGAGCTTCCACAACCTCGGAGCCTGGAAGCAGGAGTTCACCCGCTACTCGGATGTGTGTGAGCCAGAGCACTTCCCCTTTGTTGTGCTCGGGAACAAGATGGACCGAGTGGAGGAGGGAGAGCGGCAGGTGACCGAGGAGGAGGCGCGGGCCTGGTGCGAGGAGAACGGGCACTGGCCCTACTTCGAGACCAGCGCCAAGGACGACACCAACGTCAGCGCCGCTTTTGAGGCCGCCGTCCGTGAGGTGCTGGCCAGCGAGCAGCACGTCGATCATGCTCTGCTAGGCAGCACCATCGATCTCCATGGCAACCGGAAAGTGCCGCGCTCATCATGCTGCTGATCTTCCATGTCTGGGCATTTCCAGGCTGTTCTGATTGGGCACAGTGGTACAGGAAACTCGTTCCATGCCATGTTTTGTTCTTCCGTCTCTTCTTATAGGACCTTTGATTTAGTGTTGCTTTGAACTAGGTACGCTACGTTTGAAATAAATTTGCACTATTTGGGGGTAAAAAGGTTCCTAGGATCCCTTAAAGGTATCTTGAAGCTCTGCGTAGAACCCCAAATTAAAACCAATATGAGGTACAAAGAATTTGAAGTTGGCACAGTTTATTGTAAAATCCTTGAAGGAACCCTATTTCTGGTTTTTTGGTACGGTACCTTTCCTCCCCCCAACAAAAGTGTTAAAGACATTGGAACCAAAAACAAAAAAAAGTTTCCAGTTCAAGATTCCTTCAAATTGTAAAAGTCTAGTTATGAACCAAATACTGAAGCGATCCTAAGTGTAATCATTTTTGAAAGCCAGTTTGAGCTGCAATCTGACACTAGTACCCTTTCCCATCACAGGAACCTTTTGCTAAGCACAGGAACCTTTATTTCTGAGCATGTACCCAGAAGTCTAGTTCTATAATTTTTTTTTTTGTGTACGTAGATACAAATCTAATCCAGAACACTCTTAGGATTAAAGGGTTCTGCCTTAGCATGTCTGAACTGCACTAAAACGGTTCCAGATGATTATTCCTTTAGGCTGTTCCTCTTGGGGAAAGATCATAAGGTCTATGGAGTTGCCCAAA
The DNA here is from genome assembly GCA_033118015.1 of Loricariichthys derbyi. NCBI lineage: Eukaryota > Metazoa > Chordata > Actinopteri > Siluriformes > Loricariidae > Loricariichthys > Loricariichthys derbyi. The sequence continues at coordinate 634,496 of JAVSBU010000137.1, read as the reverse complement.
AATAGAGTCCATTTAAAAAAACAAACCTGTGAAGAGATACAAGTCCTACAAGTAGGGTTTCTTCTATCTCATTTGTTTACTACTCCAAGAACCACAGAGGAACCATTTTGTTCCCCCAAAATTGTACCCTGTGTCACTGTAACTAAAAGGTTCCAGCTAAAGGTTCCTTCAGGTTGTCCCTCTGAAGGATTTATTCAAGTCTTGGTAGAACCCTAAACCAGAACTGATCCTGAGTAGAATATGACATTGGTACCATTTACCATCACAGGAACCTTTTTATTTCTAAGCATGTACCCAATGTTGTTGCTACATGAGTTCTACTTGAACTAACGAAGTTCTAAAACTAAGAATAATTTAGATTTTGTTTACTTGGATGCAAATATAATCCAAATAGTCTTAGGAAAAAGGGTTCCACCTTAACACCAAATACTTTTTCTGTGTTTGAACCCCTCCTAGTTTGTAGCTTAAGGTTCCTTCAGGTTTTCTCACTGTGGAATCCCTTAAGGTCTAGCTATGACCCCAAAACAGAAGTGGAATCATTTTGGGAAGATGTTTGAGGTGCAAAAGAATTTGACTGGTACAGTTTACCATTACCAGTATTGGTACGGAACTTTGTAGTTGCACGATCTAGCAATTCCAAGACTGTAAAGATCTGAACTAAAGGTGGAAAAAGAGTTCCACCTTAGTAACGAGAAAGGTTCCAGTTAAAGGTTCCATACAGAGTCTTACAGATTCCTAAATCAGTGAGCATAAGTAGAATCTGCTTAGGTTATAAGATTCTGCTCTGCTCCTGTTTATCAGGAATGAGGTAGAACCTGGAACTATATGATCAAAACAAACTGTAGAATAAACTTCTTTAATGGTTAGGATCCGTTTAATGCCGACACGAGGAGTCAAATCCCACCAGATGGTTCTTCAATTAGACATAACTGAAAACCCTTGAGGGACTTGCTTGTCTAAAACTTATCCCATTGTTTGGAGAGTGTTGGATGGTTCTCATGTGAAGGGTACCTTAAAGAACCAGGTGAGATTTTGTTCAAACTCAGCTTTGGGAGACTCAGATGTTACAGAATTTTGTTACAGACATAGATGTCCTGGAATGTCAGGGGTTTCCTTGGTTTACATAACGGTTAATGCTGAACATAACCATTACACTTTTATTTTACTAAAAGTACTTTACCATTACTAAAAGTTTTAGGTACAGGCCAAATTAGAAATCCTTTAGGAAGATAAATTGAGTAGAAAGGACCCATTGGAGTTTCAAAAACATGATATAAATTGTTCTGTTTGTGAGAGAACGGTTCTAGAACAGACGAGCAACCTCAGTTTGTAAATGTCTAACCAGATGTGGAATGACCTGGAATCTGCTGTAACACAGTGGATGGTTCTGTTATTGTCTTAAATGCAGACTGGTACGATAAATGATGGGTACATCCTGAATATAAGTCAGATTAAAAGAACTCATTTAGGAAGCCAGTTTGAGGAGCAAATAGTTATTTTGGAGGGGATACATCCTCTATGCTGTGGTTATGCAATAAAAGTACTGGTAACTGGTACTACAAACCATCTAACAAATCTTTTACTAAAAATGAACTATCACGTTATTTCACTAATGAGGAACAAGATGGAGCGTCCAGGCTTTCTGGAGCTTTCTCTACCAAATCAATGAGAAGCAAAGCTGACACCTGAATTTGCACTCTAAATGGTCTTCAGAATGTCTTGCTAAGTACATATAGTTCAAAGTACCAACTCTGGGGAGAAAGACCTCTTTGGAATTCCAAAAAACAGAACTTAAATTAAAGTAGAAGTGATTCTTCTTGGTAGACGTACCTTTGAGGAACTCCTTTTCCAAAAGCCTGACCAGTTTCGAGCTGTTTGCTCTCTATTGTTTGGGAACAAGCTTGAACTTCTGAAATTCTGGATGTTGCATCTGTGTTCTACAGGTTTCTCCTGTCTGATTGAGCTTGCAATGGTAGAAGAAAGGTATTTTGGGGTTAACCTTCTCTTCCTAAAGGGATGTCCCTCTGAGTGACCCATAAACGTTTTGTAGTGTATAAAAATCCAGTTTAAGGTGTGTAGAACCTATTGGAGCAATGCTTTGTCTTAAAACCCAAACTTGGCATGGTGAACCATCCAATATTGGTGAACCAATAGCCGTAATGGTACTCAGACTCATAATGGTACTGGAGACGTTTTGATTGGGTTGGTTAGCGTTCTTCCAGTAGAACTAGCCCCATCTCGGCCCCAAAGATCATTTGTTTTACTAACAGCACTGTAGTCTTTGCTCGTTCCTGTTTTTTAGTACTGGATGCACTCTTTCCTGATGGTCACATGGTGACTCTCTCAGTTCTCCAAAATCGTAGATGCCTCATTCTTGTTTCAGTTCTCGATCATATTTCATTCATATTGGTTTACGAGACAGTTTGTCTTCTGATCTAAATATTTGGAATTAAATCCTGTAGAACTCATTGAGAAAGGCAGCCTGAGAAGCAATTTTGTAACAGAAAAGGCTAAAGAACCCAGAGGAACCGAGTGCTATGATCAAATATTTTTCCTATCTGAGGAATACGCTTGATGGTAGTACCAGAATTACTTGTACAAAGTTTTCGATGGCTCAGGTGTGGCTCCTGTTTGGTTCCCATCAAAGCCTCCAGGCAATGTTTCAAAGTGGAACCAGTTTAGAATGCCAAGTGGAACAAAGAACATCCTCCACCAGTCAGCATTATTTGGAAAGCTGCAGGTTTTTATGCCAAACTAGTAGGAGCTTGACCTAACACCTACCTAATGAGATTTTGGACCTTAGATGAGTATTTAGGTTCTGTTACACACCTTGAAGTTGGAATGCATATGGTATTGTGTATGGTCGATGTATAAAGTAACTGAAAGACACGTGGGTTTTTTTTTTATCAGTGGCGTGGGCGGAACAATCCAGCACAGTCACTGGTCAAAAAGCTGGATGCATTTAAAATGTTTTAATTTAAACTAAATCCACGTTAGTAAAGGTACATGCAAAGAGTGCTCTGCATGCTTAAGAAGGTCAGATAACCTTCAGGTTGTAGCAGGTTGTTAGAGAAAATAAGGGCTGTGCTCCGAAAAAAATGCAACCTAATTTATTCTGAATGTAAAACAACAAGCAACCAAAGTACTTTCACTCTGCGTCGTGCGTTTAAAAACTTTACATTTTGTTCATAGTATTATATAAAAGATGGAAAAAAGGCACTTGGATGACTGCAGTGATTACTGCACCGCGTTTTCCTTTTATGCTTGCCATATCCGGCTTACAATGTGAAACAGTCCTGTAGCATCATTTTTATGTTTGTTCCACGACATGAAGTTGTCATTTGGTAAGAATTATAAAGTTTAAAATAAAATCGGGGGCGGGGGGCTGTAGAAAGTCTGAGAACCACTGCTTTAAACCATCGGGATTTTAACTGCAGCTGTCTCTCGTGATTCTGCTAGTATTAGCTTTCTGTCAATCAGGTGTGAATTAGATATATCTAAGACAGAGTTTTATTTCCCTTTCTAATTTTTAAGTCCTTCGGCGTTAAAGCTGATCGTTAGACGTTAAACGGCATGTAACTGTGATTCAGGTTCTGAGAGATCTGCATTCATGGTCTCAAATTCAGATATAAATGCATCTGTTACCAGTTCTGATATGGGTGATGCACAAAACCACGGCGTTTTAAGATGTAAGAAGTGGCATGTGAAGCTCAGTTCCTCTTCTGGGACCTGATTCACGAAAGTTTTCTTAAAAAAAAAAACCCCACCAAGGCTCTTAACATACTACAAAGTTCTTAAATATTATCTTACATTTTTCTTGTGTGGGCTACAGTATCATCAGTGTTATTGTAAATTTTGTGGGTACGTCTGGTAAATTTCAGCCTGAGATGAGTTTGAGGATATTCTAAAGTTAAGAAAACATTTAAGAACATTTTTTCCAAGAATACCACTTGTGTTCCTACAGTCGTTCTTAAGAAGTTCTTTAAAAATAAGAATTCTAAAGAAGCTGTTTGAAGGACAACAATTTTGGAAGACTTTTTCCTTAAAGGTCCCCTCCAGTGGTCATATCTACTTAAGCTGAATGGATAGAGTCGATTAAATAGTGTCGAATGCCGCTGAACGTTTTGCTGATTTGTTTTTGTTTAAGCTGCTAAAAGTCGTTAAACAAGCTCAAAATCGTTATCTGGAGTTAGAGAGTTTCAGTTGCCGAAGATGTGACGACATGATTGGGTAGACAAAATGGCGACTCATGGGAAGATTCATACTGTAGCGAGCTCGTAGACAGAGAAAACAATTTTAGTCCGTATCAGTATGAACCTGAGCGACACAGGGAAAAGAAGGATGCTGCTTTGCTCGTGGATAAAGCAGATTCATCTTGTGTGGGGTACACAAATCGTAGTGTGACCTATTTTGACACAGTACAGGTCACGCACGCTGATTGGTCAGAATATGGGATTAGGGCTGTGTCAAAACGTTCAGCGGCATTCAACACTATTTACTCGACTCTATCCATTCAGCTTAAGTAGATATGACCACTGGAGGGGACCTTTAAGGATGATGAAGTTTAAAAAAAAAAAAGAAAACATTTTAGAGGTTTTATTCTTTAAGACATCTCAGTGAATCCTGTCCCTGGTTTACTGAAGCCTAAAATGTTAAAGCTGCGTTATGTTAACCTGATAAATACTTACAAACGTGGATTTTTTTTATTACAGCGCGTATTACGTCCAGACTTGAATATCCATTTACAGAAATTTCCTGCACTAACTGACATTTAAAATTAGTAGCAAGATCCGTAACGTACTAGTAAGCTTCAGATGAATAACATATATTAATAAAATACAATCCTGTTTAAATGCTATGCACACACTGTCCTTAGTTTTATGGTCTCGAACTGTTTCTTTCAACTAGAATTTTTTTCACCCTTTAACATCTCTAGTTAAATAGAATAGATTAAAAAAAAAAACACCCAGAGAGGCGGATGGGCTACAACAGGGAGGTCCTAGTTAGTGCAGTGATCCTAATAAACTGAGTGTTTTGATGTGTTTATGCTTAATTTAACTGTGTGACTATCTTAAAAAGCTTTTTTATATGTTTGTGCTTAAAAACATTTAAGCTGTACACCATGTTTGTCTCTGTACCTGAAAGTTACCAGATTAAGGTCACTGTGATTTAGGTTTTCCCTTTACATTTTTGTGTTTTGTTGAGTAATAAGGATGCTGATGCAAGCCAGCTTTGTGTTGCTATCTGTTACAGATTAACTTATTGTTCACGTTTGTACTCGTTTTGTTATATTTCTCATATCTGGCACATGTTGAGTTTCTGTCCGAGATCCATTACAAAGTGATGCTGAGAAAGTCTGCAGCAACTCATCCATCCATCAATGTAATAAAGGATAAAGACTGCATTAACTTTAAACAATTTAATTTGTGAATCTCTGCTACTGTCGCCATATGAGCAAACCCGAAAATAAAGCTGTACATGAATCGTTCACAGAGTCTCTAATGCATGTTAAAGTCTAAAGCATGTCACACGTCACCATGTTTGGGAGCATAAGGGGAGCTGAGCGGGTGTTTCGGGAGAGTTCTGAATGTGGTACGATGCCTCCACAAGGTCAGATGCTGAGGGCAGTGAACCTGCAAGGGAGCAGAAAAAAACTTCGTCCAACCACCTTTTTTCCCCTTAGTTCTTTTCTTTATTACCAAAAAAATCCTTCCAACAAACACGGCCAGATTCGAATTTGCTTTGTGAAGTAAATTATTAGTACCAATATAGCTAAATTAAATTGTTATACAATAACTACAAATCGCTCCTGGTTGCCACAGGATTAAAAAACAAGTGCAGACAATTTTAAGCAGCATTTGAGACGAACACCGGAGGCGGCCAAGCATCCACCAGATCACCCACCATCAACTACGGAGGAGTTTAGAGTTAAATATGCTGAAGTCTTCATTTAAAAAAACACCAATTACATACTTTCTCCTAAACAAACACTGAGCTTATACTTACTGTGAAACGGAAAAGTACCTCCATTTTTACTGCCTTAATTATCTTCATTTTTATCCTATTATTAATGTAATTAATTTAAGTAACCAATTTCTTAACTCCGACGCAGCCCAAACTCAAAGTTGGGACAGTATGGAAAATCCAAATTTTAAAAAACACCAGTATGAACTCAAGATGTTTATGCTTTGTTTCTGGTCAACTACATTTCAGGCTGGTAATGACATAAAACTAAATAAATGGTGTGAATTCAAACAGGTGATTATAATCATGATTTGGTCCAAAAGCAGCATCTAGGAAAGGCTGAGTCTTTGAGATGGGCAGAGGATCTCCAATTTATCACAAAATGTGGGAGAAAATGTTTGAAATGTTTAAAGATTGGAAGGGATTTACATTTCTCGCTCTACAGACCATAATAAACGATTCAGAATCTGGAGGAATTTCAGTCTAAACCAAAGAGCCGTGACTCGGCTCCCTCAGACGGAACCAAATCAAGAACCGTTATTCATCAATAGCTGATGGAACCACATGTACAGCAGATTAATTTATCAAACCTTTATCAAGATCTACAATACAGAGTTACCTTCACAAACTCCACTTAAAATGTTACTGTGCTAAAAAGAAACCTTATGCTAGAACCACGTCCAGAAGCCTTTACATGGACATTACTCAGATCCATCAGTATAACAGAGATTTTTAGGAAGAAATGGACAAAAATCAGGGCCCTTTGTAAAGGTCATTTACCGTGATGCAGCATTAATGCAGAAAAGTACAGTGCGATTTTAAAGCAACATAAAGCTGTCAAAGGGAGATCTTTAACAGGGGCATCCATGCATTTTTCAACAAAAATTAGAAAAAGTTTGGACTGAAATATGTAAATCCCATCCAGTCTTTCTTTGTGGAAAATTGTCTTTAAACATTTCAGATATTTTCTCCAACATATGGTCATAAACCGGAGATCATCTGCTCCTCAAACACTCAGCTTTTCTGGATGCTGTTTTGTACTAAATCATTATTATAATAACCTGTTAGAAATCACAGAATTATTTTGTTTTTTCTTATTTCTTTATTACTAGACCTAACCTGCCTTCAGCCCAACTATTAGTTGGAATGTTGCCTGACATGCAAGAAAGGATGTTTATTAACAGAAGAAAAACCCATGAAATATTTTAAGTTTGTACAGTCTGCAGTCAAAGTCAGAGAAACTGTAAGGAACACTGCATTTTTAATTTGCAGTATAACTGTCCAAACTTTGGGGCTGTGACACAAAGCTGTATATATTTTTCAATTTTAGCAAGTTTAAGTGTGCTGATAAATCCTGTGACTTCTGGAATGTGGAAGCTCTGCAGCTTTCCTCTACCTTGTGCAGGTATCCGTGTTTATATTGAAAATCCAAACCTCAGATCATAGCTGAGATTTCACACACATTTTCTACATCACAGGTAAAACAGGTACAAACATGAACCTTGTTACAAAATCCATGTGTAAACAAGAGCAAGCTTGTCACATCACCGTTATCAAACAGATCTGCTTTTCAGCAGAATATTGCATACAAACGTACGACTTCAATGGCTGATTTAATAAATGGAAAGGTTTTGGATGGACGTTTGGCCTCCCCTGGCTTAGATGATCTCAAAGCGAATTTATATGAAAAGTAAACACGAGTCAGTAACAACAAACTATTTAAAAAAATGTAAATTCTCAATGTAAGTAATTCTAAGTCTACAAAGGATCACTCTTCACTACAAGCATTAATTAAAGTAGAAGAAACCACTACTAGGCTTAGGATTTTAACAAATCAAATCAATGCCCAAATCAGGGATTTGGCACAAGAATGCCGATTTTAAATCGTACGACAAACAAAGCGACAGCGTGCATTAAAAACACGAATATAAAACAAATACGTCCTGTATCAAGAACAGATCATTCTCTTTGAAAAGTAGCGTTCGTCCAGAAGATCCAAAATTCAGCTCTGTGATTCTGATCTACAGCAGGTTTGTGATGCTCCATATGCACAGGGGGGGTCCCCGTAAAATTTCTGGTTGAGGAAAGGAAGCAGGGGTGCAGGAACAGCACGAGGAACAGCAGGAGCTCAGCAGCGAGCACCCAAACCTTTTCTCCCCAGATGGCGCAGCACCGCAAAGTTATAGGTGGTGGAGATGGTGTAGGTGAGCTAGAGACAGAGAGAAGGAGAAGAAACCCAAAGATATGAAAAGAAGAGAAAGTTTGTGAACCCTTTCAACCGACACACCCACAGCATTCAGCAGATGCTCACAACCAGAGCGACCTACCACTGAAACATCTATAAAACAGGTCGTCCCTTAATCCAAGCAGTTAAGTGAGGACCATGACCCTGGACCCCAACTTCTAACCAGTGCACTTAAAAGCATAAAAGAATCATCAATGACTCTCTATTTGCTCTTCGGCTTTATTACCCCTGTGTAAAACGTCTCCTTGTAAACTATAAAATTTGTATTTGGT
>JAVSBU010000137.1:502436-513004 GCA_033118015.1 Loricariichthys derbyi | reverse complement strand
GTGTGTGTGTGTGTCTATATATATATATATATATATATATATATATATACATAAAAAATCATTTAGAAGTTAATTCATCTGAACTGTCCTGATTCCACTTCCCGCTTGCGATATTGTGCTCAAGCTAGGGTTCTGTTTAAAAATGCATGAGTTAGAAAAGTTAAAATGACTGAACAAACTGCTCCAGGAGACAAAATACAGACACCACCAGCCTCAAAGTCTGTCGTTGGAGGAGGAATTCCTTTGAAAAGATTAATTTTACCCAAAAGACAGATCTGCAAACTATTTCGGAAATTAGACTTTTTAAAAATGCCTTATGACAAAGAAAAAACAACAACAGATAAAGTTGTCACACAAAACATGGTGCCAATTTAGCTAGGTGAAAGAGACGACATACTTTAGTATTCAAATCCCAGAAAGCATCGAGATATCATTTCTTTTGTAATAGACACTTTTTGCTGTGAAATTCAAAATAGTGCTTGGCTTAATGTTTTCACATTTTTCCTTTGCGAAGCCTTACATTTATTGGTTAAATTGCACTACGCATTCGCCTCCCACTCGGAAAAAAAAAAAAAAGGTCTTGAATCCTCTACCCCTGCCACTAGACATGAATTCCTCTAGTCAATTTGAGAGAAGTGCCTTCATTACCGAGCAAAAAAACATAGCAGAGTGCCACGGGATGCACCCGGCAGCAGGGGCGCCGAACTCTGATTACATTTGTAAAAGATCTGTAACAGTGGTTGCAACGCCACTTTTATTATACATTAGTTCTGTTTAGTTTTTTCCTTCAGTCGCCTTCTCCCTTGGGACTCTCTGACACTCATTTCAGACGTCTGTTCTCCTCCTTAGCTCTCTCACTTCTCTCCCACTCTCTGTCATCCACACTCACATGTAAACCCCCCCAAATCTGTGATTTATAAAAAATTATATGAAATTTTCCTGTGACTAGGTAGAGCCCTACTTGTATGTGTGACTTATTATATGCACTACATAGGGAGTAGAGAATCATTTTAGATTCAGCCCCGTTCTACCTATCTTAAGGTTACTGACAAGGCTGAGCTCTGAATTTACACTCAGACTACACTGAATGACTCTGGAAATCTGATACATAACCAAAGTAAATTTCACTCAGGTTTCAGCCAACAGCACAGGAACACTTTAGATTCACTGGTTGACCTAACGCACATCTCGTGTCGAAGGACATGTTCATTAAAGCTGAAAACAAGGTCGTTAAAGGGTGCTCACAACCTTTCCCATCTGCTCATGAGACTCTGAGTTTGTCAGTGTATCTGCTTCGTATCTTAACGATTCATATTCATAATGTTTTCGTTGTAGGATCATGTGAGCTGAGAGCCGATCTGAAGAGGTATGTTGCCTCCTCATCGGCTGCTGGTTCGGATGGTCGCAGAGTGGCTTTAAGGGATTATCACTGTCTGACCGCACCCTCAGTACAGACCCCAGAGACTCCAGAGCGACCTTCTGCTGATTCCTCGAGCCAAGCCATTGCCCTCACATCCTGCACTACCAAGCACGTGAGTTCATGGTCACTGCCTGAGGCCTCTAACAAGTCAGACTTCACCATAACGGAACATATAGGTATCTCTGAGATGAACCGGGACGGCCTGATTACTCCTCTGGGCTGTGTCATCGAGGCCAAGGAACCGTTGAATACCGAGCCGAGCGCCGACCTAAAAATGTCTGAAATGAAGCGTGAGTATGAATCCTGCACCATGTCCAGTGTGGAGTGCGTGAACATCAGCGAGACAGCTAATTACAGAGAGCAGCTTCTTCCTGACCAGTTTCTCAGTTTCTCCATGCTCGAGTCCCAGACAGGGGAGAAAAAGGCTGCAGAGAGAACAGACAGTGTTCCGGATCAGACGTCCAAACATGTTTACGAAAGCCTTCTGCTGGAGAAGTGTAACGGAGAGGACGGGCTCCTCAACAGCTCTAACCAGGACTGGGGTTACATTGAGTCCTTCATCAGAGAGGGCAAAATGGAACTTCTGGATCTGTGTTCAAAAAATGAGCTCTCGGTGAACCTCTTCTCAGAGGAGGATGTGGACAACCACATGTTTGACGACAATGACGATGACGATTCCACCTTGTGCTCACTGAAGATCCGCTACGAGTCATTCCAGGATAACATGAGGGAAAAGACAAACGTTCTCCATGAGGAAACACAGTTTAGCTTTTTCCCCAGCGTTGTGGCGAACTGCACAAAAGCAGAGGAAGCTGATGTGAAGGGGAAAAAGGAGCATTTTGCACTACAGAATGAAAGCAAAGATGAGGGTTGCGAAATCTCCTTAAATAGAATGTCCGGTTATGGTCCAAAGCTGAAATGCTTAATCGATTCCAGCATCTCTGCTGAAGAGTCAGAAGAAGACAGCGACGACTCCAGCTCTGAATCCATCGACACTTTTCATGAAAGTGAGGACGGAAACTCATTTTCTATGAAGAGCATTTGCTCTTCCAGCTCTCCGAGCTATGGACTGAGAGCAAAGAGGAAAGTCAGGTTTAGCGACGATTACCTTTACGATGTCGACACCACTGAAAGTGAAAAACGGGAGCAGGCTTCAGGTCAGAAAGAGGACCAAGACGATGACTGGCATCCGAAAAAGAGACAGAAACCTTCCCGCAAGGAGATGCCTGCAATAATCAAATGCCTCGTCATCAACAGGTTCAAAGGAGAAAAGCTGATGTGTGTGAATCTCGGAAAACTCAATCCAGCAGTTACAACTGTGAGCTTAAACCAGGCCTCGATTCTAAAATACGAAAAGCTGGCTCCTCAGAAGGATTTCTGGAAGCATGAGCAGCTCAGGCTGGCTGAAGAAGACAAACACAGTTTCCATCGACTGCTTGGTTCCAGTCCTGCAAAAAGGAAACACAGACGTGCAAACAGACTTCGGATTCAAATCGTGGAGCCTGCCCACACACAACATGAGGCGTTAATGAGAGAAACCACCAGCTGTGCAGGAATATTTGACCCAGACAACCTTGTACAAACTGTTACCCCAAAGAGCAGATCACAGGAAATGGAGGAAAAAATAGTGGAAAATAAAAGGTTCAAAATACGGAAATTCAAAAGTGAAGCGAGGCTGAGGGAACTGGCAATCGCTAAAAGCATGGCCAACCAGACTGAGGTGTCTGCTTCGGAAGAAAATACGGACGCCATGGGGAGCGAGAAACGATCGCAGAGTGAGTCAGAGAGACAGAGCCACCTAAAAGACGAGGGCAAAATGGTTTTCAGTTCCTTCACTTGCTTCTCTAATAAAGCCACATCATCAGAAGGTGTCGGCACAAGCATGCCCGTTGTCCCTGGAGGTTATCTTCAGACACTTTTAGATGCCTCCGATTCCTTAAGTGGATCCTGTGTCTCTTTTTTTCCTCCTAGACAACAATCTCTGGAGCTTTCCTTGGAACAGCAGCAATTTGTTTCCCTGCAGCTGGCCCAAAGCTGTGTCCTCTCTCCCCCTTCTGAATCAGAGCTTCAACAATCACCTCAGAATTGCCCGCCACTCTCTCAGTTGTGGCAGCTGAGCTCTACTCAACCGTTCACTACTGAGGTGTCGATGCTGCATGACACCTTCCCTAATGCTTTACCCACAGAGGAAATGGCAGTGCCAGGATTCAGCCAACTGGGGCTCAACACCACGAGAATGATCTATGAAAAGAATTACATTCCTGAGCCAGTTCCTCCACAGGCTGATGCAGGGTTTCCAGTGTGTCAGGTCCAGCAACAGTTTCAGAGACAGGTTCTCCACAGCGATGACGTGCAGTTGAGTTTTGGTTCACTCGGCCCTCTGTCAGCAAATTCCAGCAACTACAGCTCTCCGAGTCTCAAATCATTTAAGAAACATAGCAAGGATGATGTAAACGAGAACTTTCTGTCCCATTGCAGTTCCAAACTGGTGATTCCGCAGAGCAATGAGGTGATCACACCCCTGAAGGAGTCCACAGACTTGCTGGATATTTCCAACTTCACTCCTGATAAATTCAGACATGTGTCGCTGTCAGCAGAGCTTTCACCCCCGGAGACCCCAAACTTATCCCCCCAGGTCACAGGGAGAGAAGTCAGGACAGGGAGAAAAGACCTAGTTGTCCAAAATCCATCAGAGATGAATGTGGAGGAAAAGCAGGAGATGAAATGGAACTGCAATCTAACAGAACAGCAACATCTGACTGGATACACAGGGAACAGCCAGCAGTATCAGTTACACAATTTTAATAATGGCAGTGTTTTATATCTGGAGAATAAGAAGGAGCTGAGTCCTCCGACTGTTGGTGAGGAGCGAGCAGAAGACTTGAACAACGAATGCAAAGGCTCGAAGTCAAAAAAGAAAAGCGGCAGCAAACAAAAGAAAAAAATCAGATCTAATAAACCAAGAGCTGCAAAAGCCGACAAGGTCAAAGTTCCACGACAGAATTTGCGAGCATCCAAGAAGCTCAAATCTTTATCGGGGGAAAAAAGTGGTGAAGCCCAGATGCAGAAATCCAAACAGCTGGAATACTGCAGCTATGAGGACTGGCTCGGAACAGAAACCATCGGCCAGTCTGATGAACAGCGAGAGTTTGAAGAACCGTCCAACATCCTGTCCAACATCGTATCAGGGATGGCCGAAGTTCAACGTTTCATGATGGCATCCATCGAGCCGACTTGGGGCCCTGCACCCAACATTTGTTTACCCTCAGAGGCAAACAAACTTAGCTTAAAAACCCTCAAAATTCTGTCAGGAACCACATCCGAGCCCAAGAAGAAATCTGCTGCACCATCTGGAGTTACAAAATCCAGGACAGGGGGAGGGAAAGCTGCCAAAAATCAAGCAAAGTTCAATCCTTTCTGCCCTCATTTAGCTCTGAGCTGTAACGTGTTTGATAAACGTAACCTCTGCATCCCAGGAATCAATGGACCGGCACACAAAAAGATGTACCGCCACAAAACCACCTCCAAGTTCCCCCGTGCCGAAAACCTAAAGGGCAAGCAGGCAGAGCAGGACCCAAAGGACGTAACGCTGATGAGCTCATTTGAAAAACTGAGGTAATATTTTGTATCTAGCTGCTGATGCTCCTCAAAAGTTCCTCACAGTTCATAAAGTTCCTTGGTTCCCTCCCATTCCCCAGAGTTCCTCAGGGTTCCATATGGTTCCTTCCAGTTCCTCAAAGTTCCTCACTTTCCTTAATGGTTCCTTCCAGTTTTCTTTTGTTCCTCACAAACCTGACTGAGATGCATGAACTTTACCCCTGACACTCACCTCTTTGTTTTTTAACCCTCCTGCCCCCCTCGAAGAAGATAAAGTCCTGCATGAGAAACTCAGTGTACCTGCTCAGTGATGGTGCAGAGCTTCTTCTAACCTTCATGGCTGCATTTTCTTCTTGCTTTTGCTGTTTTAATCTTTTCTGTGATTCGATTATTTTTGTCTGAAGAGAAAACCAAGCCTTGATGCAAAATGCAATTTCTTCATGGGAGACTTTTTTTTTTTTTTTTTGGAAAGTGAACTTTGTTATATTAAATGTTTGTAATTATTCAAAATATGTAGCTTTGGATTAATGCAGTTGTGAAAGTAAATTCTACTTTTTATTCAGAAGGAAGACTTTCTCCTCGCTCTCCCTCAAATTGCCTGGATTACTCCGACTCAAAGTTCATCACGGTTTAAAGATCAAAAGCACATCGTGGGACTGGTTTATATTGATATACATATCAGACTAATGTTTTGTCCAGTTGTTTTTCTTACTGATGGTGTGGAATTATAATTTCCTTCCTGCTTTTACAGGAATGTTAGAGGAACTTATCTTAGAGAAACGTTTCGAAGCCATGAAAAAGAATCTCTTTCTATCAGGTCAAATGTAATGCACTAATTAATGACAGCCTGAAATCTAAAGATCATGTGCCAAATGTAAACGCTGTGCAAATTTATTATCAATAGAAACTTTATTTCTGTTTGCTGTTGGAAAAATTCACCAATTCCCTTAAAGGCTGTGACAGACGACGTTCCAGATTTTGTTTCGTTTCCTTTTCCTACATTATCTTGTAACCCTGCAGCACTGAACTGGTTCATTTAACCAAAACAATGCAGCTGTCCTATGGAACGTTCCTGTTTTCCACCTGCTTAAAGTTCAGTTTACCTCCGAATGACATGACTTTGAAAGGAGAGAAAGATGAAGGAGGGATGATGAGGATATAAAGTGTATTCAGTATCAGCACCAGCTGCAGATTGGGTGGCGAAAATCAATTTACCACACATAAAATGCTTTGCCGTTGGTCGTATCACTGGAGCTACCTGGCTAATGTAACTAAAATAAACAAAGTATATGATTAGTATTTAATAGTAAAAAAAGTCAGTTTTATTACTGATTATCAGGTACATCTAATGATAGCTCAGTAAGTGCTAAAGTCATTCAGAAATACTTTGATGAAGCTTAAACAGGCTTCAGATTGATGTCTTTACTGGATATGAAGCTCACAGTGACTCATTAATGAAGGAGATTGTTTAATTAATACACAGTCTTCAGTGTATTTGAGATTAATTAGAATGTATCGTTGCTTTGTTTAGATTAGTGATTAGCATTTAGAAAGCGAAACAACGTTTATCCATTTCCAGACATTTTCTACATGGTTGGCACACATACATACGTATAGGCTCTAATAGTCCCATCTTCATTAAAGCTTTCTAATTAAATGAGCAAAATGCTTTATAGATGTCATGGATTTTCTCTGAAGGGAAAGTCGTTCACTCGACTTGGTCACGTTCATATGTTGACGTTTTAAAAACTAGGCTTCTTAATATTAATAGCTGGTATCTGTTTTCACAGGTGTGTTAAAGGAAATAGAGTGTTACTAAAACTACTGGTTACTTACTCAAACTGTATTTACTGAATTAAGCTGTTTAGTTGAATTGTAACCTTCACTGGTTAACTCAATATGGCAATTAGCATCCTATTCATTTGGTGCCTCCTTGTGGGCCTTCTGATAAAACCATCACTACTCCAAACATTAGCATCGTTCTACAAGGTTATTGTTTACAAAAAGAAAAAATAAATACAGTAGTAATTACACATGGTATGATAGAGGATCATCACTGCGCTGACTTTGCATCAGGCTGTTAGTGACATTAGCATTGTAGCTCCAGTTCAAAATGTCAAACAAACAAACAAAAACTTTTTACAACAGAGAACATTTCAAGTGCTAAAGTGTGAACTTGCCAACCAGCTAACTTGGGCCACTAAAAGGGTCTTGATGGGGCTTAACGGGCACCACAAAGCGCCAGTCTCAGAGTGCCCACACGCATGTGGACTGCTGGAGTACCTGGAGAAAACCTGTGAATAAATTGGGAGAACATGCAAACTCCAAATAGCAGCAGATTGGAACTCAAGCCTGGGTCTCCAGACCTGTGAGGTGACACTGCTAACCAGTAACCATTTACTAAGTCGTATGCTATTCCAGAGCACTTGGTTAGGCGAAGTGATGTAATACGCTGGCTCACTATTGCGAGGACCTGGGTTCGAGCCCCTACAGTAGCTTTTAAACCTATCGGGCATCCCATGAAAGCACAATTTGGCTACGTCTTAGGGAGAGAAACTGCAGGAATGACCCATGCCAACTCTATGATGGACTGGCATCCCATCCAGGGGATGCTTACACCTGTGTCCTGTGTTCTCTGGGATAGGTGCTGGAACCCATGACCCTAACAAATGTGCAGCTAAGAACAGAGATGGAATTATTTTTCTGCTGTTCAAGCACAAAACATCTTTAACACAGCTGATAAAGTTCCAAAAAAATTACTTGACAAAAAAAAAATTACTTGTCATTACTTGACAAAAATGAGAAATAAATAGTAATAATCTATATACTGAAATCTATAAAAATAAATCTACTTTTATAATCTAATGTTTACACAGAGACCTGCACATGACCGTTTATCTAAAAACCTGCTGCATTTGGTTATTTTAGTTTAACCTAACCTAGTGCGTTATAAAATAAATCCAACATTACAGCTCCTCTGAACAAGTTCAGCTAAACCCTCACAAATAATTTGAGTACTTTAATTAAGTTTAGCATATCATTTAAGTGGCTGCATGCTAACAGCCCACGCTTTTAACAGGTGAAATTTCAGAATAAGAGTCTTGTAGCGTCAGAGTAAGAGCTCCAATTTACTAAAATAATTTTTAGCAATTTAAAATATCTGAACCACATCCTGCTGAAGCACATATGCAGTGTTTAAAGAAGCCTTTGTTTACATTAACAGTTAGCAGGTACCTTGTGAGGCAATTCTTTGCAACCTGCATTAGCACTTGGCTAACATATTGTCAGATAGAAGGCTAACAGCTAATAAATATGGGTCACAAGATTCCAGGACCTAAAGTACCTTAGTCATTTTAAAATGAGACAAGTTTCTTTTGAAACTGAGGAACTTGACTCTGTTACTGAAATATAATCACATTTATTTTTTACAATTTAAACCATGATTAAAAAATAAATTGTGCTTCATTTGGCTCAAAAACCCACCTGCATAATCAGAGTAATTATTAATAAACTTTCAGGCATAAAATCGTGATTTATTTAATGTTCTGAGGAACCTTAATGCTGTAGAGCTTGTTAAAAATTATACTAATCTGTTCATTAAGCTGATTTAAAAGATAAATATATAAAGGTGTGATTAGTTTAAGGAACAGAAACAAGAGAAATGCCTTAAAGCCTTAAGTTTGTTCCTCATGTCCTTGTTTTGTTGCTCTGTATCTGCTTGTAGTTTATATTTTATGGATCAGGGTGTTCTGGTGAGGGGGAATCTGCTCTCACATCCTCATCTTCACATTTCTGCCTTCTGCTTCATGTTCAGCTGAATGTAACAGAGCTTCTGCTTCATCAAACTGCTACTGAGCCAGTGAAACTACAGAGAACTACTAAGAATTATTAATCCTAATCCCAATCCTGCCCCTTATCCTAATAGAAACTACGGAAATTATAGAAACTACAGCAAATCAACCCCAATCCCAGTCGTAAACACAATCCTGATCCTAATCTCATTGGAAACCCCACATAAACTAGAGAGAGCTACAGCAAAAACACCCAAAGTCTCAATTCTAATTCTGATCCCACACAAATTCTTAATCCCTGTTTTATTCCTAATCTCATAGGGAAAACTGTCAGAAAGTACAGAGAGCTACAGCAAATAACAATAAAAAACCTCAATCCCAATCCTAAAAGCAACCCTGATTCTAATCCTGATCCCCAACCTGATCCAAATTTCACTTGAAGTCTCACATAAACTACAGAGGGCTACAGCTAAGACACCTAAATCTAAAATGTAGTCCCAATTCTGAACCCAGTCCTAATTCTAATCCAAACATGATCCTAATCTCACTGGACATCCCACGGTAACTATACAAAGCTACAGCAAAAAAAAAAAATGCAAATCTCAGTCCTGATCCTGACCTGATCCTGATCCTATTCCTGATTCCAAACCTAATCATAATCTCACCACAAATCAGACATAAAGCAGCAAAGAAGACCTAATCCCATTCCTGATCCTGATTCTCTGTAGGTGAATGTATATGTTAATGGATGGTTTGTGAGGTTCTGATGTTGCTGAGCTTTATTATTATTATTATTATTATTATTATTATTATTATTATTATTATTATTATAGTTTGGAGTCGATTTCAGAGTGATTCCTCATATCATCACAGAATCCTGTTTTTCTCTATGCTGATTTGTAAGAAATGTTGTGTCTATTTTATTAGAAAGTGGTGTGTGTGTGTGTGTGTGTGTGTGTGTGTGTGTGTGTGTGTGTGTGTGTGTGTGTGTGTGTCCCTTTTTGTGCCTCTGCAGGATGTTAAAAGGTTCTTAATGAACGTTGCTGGTTTTAAAAACCAAAATCTCAAGTAACCTAACAAATCAAATGGCTCTTTTTGGGAGTTTGTACGAGAAAGCTGAGCTTGTTGTGAAAGTTTTGTGTTGTTGTGGAAAACACAAAGAAGTAAAAAAAGTAAGAGATACATCTAATTTGTAAATGAATTACTGTTTTCTACATTTTTCCATGTAAGTTATTGGAGTATGTTTTGGTTTCTGTTGTATCAGTTGCAGAGGTTTGAAATATTTGTGATGTAACAGTAACATGCTGAGTTTTTATTATTGTTTATGGAGTAAATATAAAAATTAAATGAGATTTTGGATGCTGCTTTTGGAAATGCTCAGTGTTTGCTCACTTTGTGTTTTTATTTATTTATTTAGTTGGAGTTTTTCTGGCTCTGATCTCGATGGCCTGTTCTGATGAACATTTGTTACGTGGGAGCTTGAGATCCCATTTTCTATTTACCTTGTGTGCTGCTTTCAAACTTAACAACACCGTCTATATTTAAAGTCACTCAATCTGATTGCTTTATTATTTATTAAGATCAATGAACAGACAGATTTGATGCACAGGATTAATGGCAATTAAAATAATAGGAGTAATTAATTTTATTAATCACCATATGCCTGAGGTTAGTGCTCTATTAGTTCAGGTTAATGTTGCTAACAAATTATGGAGGCTTATTTCCATTACAGTGATATAAATTCCAGACTTTAAATTATA
>JAVSBU010000137.1:485005-502336 GCA_033118015.1 Loricariichthys derbyi | reverse complement strand
AAAAGACAAAGAGGAAGGCCAAAGAGGAGATATATGGATGCAGTTAGAGAGGACATGGAAGTAGTTGTTGTGAGGACAGAGGATGCAGAAAACAGAGTGAGATGGAGGAGGATGACTCGTTGTGGTGAACTCTGAAGAAGGAAAAGCCAAAAGAAGAAGAAGAAGAAGAAGAAGAAGAAGAAGAAGAAGAAGAAGAAGAAGAAAGAATTAGTTTTTATTTTTATCAGGGTTGGGTAGGTGTTGCTGTTTGCAGTAGCGGTCTATGATCCCCCAATGTGCCTCCTGTCCTTCAGACACAGTTACACCCAAACTGACCAACAGGCACCGGAGCTAGCTCTAATTATTCTACTATATTTATTCTTAATAAAAATTATACATAATGGATAACAGAGAGTCAAGATTTAATTCAAACAATTTATTAAATCCATAATTTTGTAAAAAAAAAAGATTACAGTGATATTTACAGAAATTACATTATAAATGCATAAATTACATAATCTCATTTTATAATAATGTGAGAAGTAAAGGTGCGGATATAATGACATAAAATTTAATTTAACTCAAGAGCTAGAAAAAAAAAACAAAAAACAAAAAACAGCAGATTTCAAAGAAAAATCCTTCAGATTAATTTATAAAGTCTAAGAAGGTGCAGCGGTTCAGATTTTAAAACAAAATCAAATTCAAGATAAATATTTAAATAAGAAGGAATGAGGTGTAAATCAAATCACTTCAAGTCTGTCACATATCAGGACAAAATGCAGCGTGAAGAACGGAAGCTGATTGGACAAATGTATACATTTGTCCATTCGTCTTCCATTCTTCATGCTGCATATTATGGACAAATGTAAAAGTGTTACTGTCATGTCCAGCATCTGAGTTTAAATTCAAAGAGTCTAAAATGAGGAATAAGAAGAGAAAGAGCAAACAGAAACTTTGCATTAAAGTTACATGACTTTCAGGGGTGAACAGATAATTCTGGGTGATTAACTTGCTGATGGCTGGATCGGACTGAATTGGGTTATGGCCATAAAACCAGCTATTAATGAATTCACTGCAGTTGATCTAGCAGCAGTTTGCAGTCAGGCAGGAACTCCAGCCTGTCAACAGCCTCCATCACAGCCTCCACCCTGTCGTTTGGTAACACGGCCCTGGCGTTACTGCTAAACTTTTTACGCAGGCTTTCGTTGCTCAGCGGGTTCCTCCAGTGACCGTAGAAGGTGTCACAGTGACCCAGTAGCACGTCACCACTCGCCAGAGTGACCTGGACCTCACTGTACATGCTGTTGAAGTTGGCCGGATTGTCCTCGGGGTGCTCGACTCGGACTCGGGACAGGAGCAAGTGAAGTTCGGGTCGCAGCAGAGCTTCGGGTTGGAAGGAATTCACTGTCACCTCACCATCGAGCAGAGTGGTGCATGCGTTAAACTGGAAAGAGTGGCGTGCCTCATGCTCTGAATCCGGAAAGGGTCGGTTGATGTACTTGGACTGTGGCACCTTCAGCAGGATCTCTTGCACTAAACTTGGGGAGATTCTTCCTCCGCAGAGATTGCGCAGGGTCTTATGAATGACAGAGGCAGCGTCGGACACCCAGTGCATCCCCAGGTGAGCTGGGAACCTCTTAAACGCCATGTCCTGGGTCTCCAACAGGAAGCTGTACTCCTCATTCTCCTCAGGGCAAATGAGAGAGCTTGGGTTGTAGTCGTCGTAGAATGCACTGAAGCCAGCGACCCCTGGAACTGCATCCAGGACCAGTGGACTCGCCTGCAGACCACGGGATGCCAGCAGGGCGGCTTCAAAACCCAAACGGGAAGCATTGCCTATGTGCAGGGGTTTGGACTGAGTGGCTGCATTTGCCATTGGGGCTCCTGCTAGAGATGCAGCGATGGCCAAGGCATGGCTGCACTGTGAATGGCTGAGGGAAAGAAGACGGGCACAGGCGGCAGCACTGCCCATTGGACCGACCACGCTTGGGGGGTGGAACCTTGTGGAAGAAATCGAAAAGGTTGTCAGGTTCAAATTTTTATAGTTGTATCAGACTTTCCCTAAACAATGTATCAGTAAATAGTTGTAACGTTTATATTTATTATATAGATAAGCACCGTGTAATATCCGTGGTCTGAAATGTTTTTATTAACTGACTTAATCCACATATCACCTTACCAAATACACTAGCTGTTGTAATGATACTGGCCTTCGGTGCAGAAAGTTTTATTAAGCACAAAGTCCTATCAAACGAACGCGGCATCTGCATGAGCAGACTAAAAGCTGAGCCACGTTCACCTAGCTCCTGAACTCCTAATAAGCACGAAGATAATGTTTTATTTGACACAATAATTAGTTTCTATTTTATAATTAGTTTGCATTTTTTTTGTTGGAAACCAAGCTGAGTTAAACACGCTTGTATCTTGCAGCTTCTGCAGGCTTTCCCTGAAACACCTGCTTTTGATTTGAATACAGCAGGAGACGTGACGCTGTCACAAAGACAGTTTCTATTTCTACAAATGTATTTGTGAGAGAGAGCAAATGCGATGAGCAAACAACAGAAAATCATTTTGTCAGTAATCTGATCAATGAGTTTAGATGAACTTCAGTAATCAGATAATGGAAAACCTCCAGGTTCACATGAATTTTTGTATTTTTTCTGGATTTCTATTTTTCAATCAGTCAATAATCTCGCAGAAAGATATGAAGTAAACTTCAAACATTAATATTAAATAATTAAAGTTTAGAATTTTCTCAAGTTAACTTTCTCATGCAAGTTAAAACAGCAACTAGGTTTATGGAATCTAATCTCAAGGGTAGTGAATACTGTAGGTGGACCTGGCAACTATGTTACACTCTCATGTTACATTTGCATGTAAGTAGAGAAAACCAGTAGAAATGAAAATGTATATATGATCTGAGAAATTGAATTACTCAGTTAAAATCCAGCTCTCTTTATTGGAATATGTAATCTGATTTCTAGATTGGAGTAACCTGTTTAGGTGTTCTTGAATAATCAGAACCAGAAACCAGAACCAGAAAACAAACTCCTGTAAATGTGAGCTTCTGCCCAGTGTAGCAATTCTGAATACAAACCACTAAACAAGAGCATTAATTTCCATAATGAGGGCTAATTAACATAATTGTGGTGACGTAACAGGGGCACCATTAGCCACTCTACATTGAATGCTATTGAGACAGTACAGGAGGATTCTGTTTAAAGAACTCTTAGAGGAAATAATGCATTACCACCATTTCGGTCCAAACAGGAGCGAAAGGACTTGGCGTAAACAGCCGTGCTTTTTATAAACACCTGTTCCAGCCTGTGAGCAGGATAAGGAGTGTGTTGTTTGCCACATGACTCAGTCCTCAGTCCTGTTTCTGTATTTTAGGATTATGTTGGGATGAGTGCAATGCCTATTACAGTAGTAAGGAGAACTGTGTGTGCTCGACAGACAAAACCTCACCTTTTAGGAATGTTGCGGGCCTCCTTGGAGAACCTCATCAGGCGTCCTTGGACCTCTATGCCAATGTTGAAAGCCATTAGCAGGTCCAGACCACTTGGCTTGTTGTTCTGGGGCATCATGTCACAGATGGCAAGCAGTGCAGGAAGAACCGCCCCGGAAGGATGAGTCGCAGGGTGCCAGGTGTCGTCAAAGTCCATGGAATGAGTCTGTGGAAGAACAGCTACATTAAACAGAGGCTTTACTGTCATTCTGAGTGGATAAGTTTCGTTTTGAGCGAACCTGTTCATGGATGCTTTCCTGTAAATGTTCTGAGTCACAGTTCAGATGTTGGACAGATCACAAGGGCGCAACTAAAAATATTTAAGTCTGTGAAGATTCTCAGTCGTCCAGGTCATGGTAACAGTGGGTGGTAGAAGAGAGCAAATGGACTTCCTTGTAGATTCTTGAAGACGTTTCACCTCTCATCCGAAAAGCTTCATCAGTTCTGATGAAGCCTTTCGGATGAGAGGTGAAACGTCTTCAAGAATCTACAAGGAAGTCCAGTTGCTCTCTTTACCACCCACTGTAACTAATAATAATCAGCTCCCAACCTCAGAAAATTATCAATAAGGTCTAGCACCAATCCTACAACTCATCTAGCTTTCAAATAGGAAACCTAAAAACCATTTAACTGGATTATGTTAATGGATCAGTAAGAAAAGCTTCTGCAGAGTTCTGATGACCTGCTTGTTTATTTTTCTCCCTTTCTGGTTAATGTCTGAGTGAAAGTGCAGAAACTGCCCTCAAACACCATGACACATGCTTTCCTTCAGTCTGACAACTTCACCTAGACCAGTTTATTTTTCAGGAAGAGAATGATGATGATTGGTGCTTTATTATGAGATTTAATATAATGTTTTGGAGAACAAAAAAGCCATGTGCAACAGAAGTAATTTGACTTACAGCCACGCCATTGACAAAAGCAGCCAAAGTTGGAGAGAGTTTCGTTCCACTGCGGCCGTAAACAAAGCTGATGTCATCAGGAGCGTACATGTGCTGGAGGAGAAGAGGAAAACAAACACAGCTGGATCACAACTTACATTCTGCAGCAGCTTAAAGAGAAATTAAGGAAACTTTGAGCTCAACAGAGGAAATAAACAGTCTGTACCAAACATAGACTAACTGAGCACAAATCATTTCTGTAAGAGGTTCACTCTGTACACAACCCACCCCTTCATTATTTTTGCAACTACCGGTACTTACATTTCACCCATTACGGGTGAAAGCAAAAAGGTACACACGTTTGGCTTAGAGCTCAGCTTAGACGTGTTGAACTGCTAAAGCTGATAAACAACTTTTTATAAAGTCTTCAGACTCACTCAAATGTCTCATTTCTTTATATCAGCCTGAGGCACTGATTTAAAGCTTAGATAAAATTCCAATTTATTTCATATATTTACAATAAAATCCATTTAAAACAAACCCTCTAAAGAAATCTCTGCAATGCCAAATCCTTCTAATCTTGAAAAATCCTTTGTCATGCAAATAAATTCCATTCCATTAAAGCGATGAGTTTACAGACATACCTACATAGTTCAAATCATACAGGTATTTATTAGTTTGGAATTTATGTTATTCTGCATAAATACAGTATGTGGAAATGAATAAATCTCTGCCAGCACGAGTTTCTAATATAAACAAAGATCACATTTATGTTTAAGAATATTTAGGGCAGCATTTCAATTGCAGATTTCTCGAAAAATGTTTAGATTAAAGAATAGCTTGCAGTTATTTTTAATATTGATTCTTAACTTGTGTTCTATTTTATTTCATGTCTTATTAGAAAAAATGTAATTAATTTCAACAGCATCAGGTCTATTGTTTTAACACTATGGGTTAAAAGTTCTCTTGATAAGGATCAGCTGATGCTTGTCTAAACCTAAATTTTAAGATTGAATCTTTTAATAAATCAATAAAATATTTACAGTGAATGTTACATGTTGCTCACACTAAGAGAATATTTATTTGCTTTTATACTGCTCAAAAAAATAAATAAATAAAGGAACTCTAAAATAACACATCATAGACCTGAATGAATGAAATATTCTCATTGAATACTTTGTTCTGTACAAAGTTGAATGTGCTGACAACAAAATCACAAAAAAATCATCAATGGAAATCAAATTTATTAACCATACAATTAACATAATTATTAACACAAAATTAAAGTGGAAAAACACACTACAGTCTTTGATGTAGTGTTTGATGTTGGATGTACTTTGATGTAATGTCCTTAAAACAAATCAAAATGAGGCTCAGTATTGTGTGTGGCCTCCACATGAAGTCTGATTTATTTGGATTTAACATTGTGTTGCTTAAGTGTTCCCTTTATTTTTTTGAGCAGTATATTTTTTGTTAGTAATTTTTTTTGTTAACTCTTTAGTTTTGGTTTTGGTTGGGCACTATAGGGAGAAGATTTGGCTTAATTACTGTTTTTATTTAGTTTTCATGCTTTATTTAAGGTTTTTTCCACTTTTCTGTAACAGTTATCTTCCCAAATGAGATCTGAACTGATATCACCAGGGTTACTGATCAAATCAAGTTAATTAAAAATACATTTCTGTAATAATAAAGTTTAAACTCCTTTACTCCAAACTTTATTTAACGTTACCATTAGATCTCATCTGAGTGGGTTACTTGGGTTCCTACCTGGCAGTGCTTGAGGATCATCTCAAACACTTCAGTGGTGCTTCCGAGCAGCCCCACGCCGATACTGTCCAGGACCATGCGCTTGCTCCTCTCGACCACAACAGGTGAGAGATGGCACGGCTGGACGCCCTGGATGAAGCGACCGAAGCTGCTGGTCACAGTTTCCTCATGACTTGGTTGCTCCACCACTGAGGAGCCATGAGTAACAAAGGCAGAACGAGAAGATCAGGTCATTGTTATTAAGTGTTCATCTTTACTAAAGGTTCATGTTCGGTGGAATTCGGTTAAGTGCAAGTTCTCACCCTCGAGCGCTGATTTGTGAATCCCTCTCACCACAGACAGGGAAGACAGGGGTCTGATGGATCTCTGAAAAAATAAAATTCAGAAACAGACAATGTGAGAAAAAATACAATCCTTCTGGCCAGGTCAGGTGTCACATATAGACAATTGGCTGTTTAAGAGAAGTGAGGCCTTTAGGGAGCTCTGTCATAGGCACCGGAGCCACCCAGGAAACAGTAGAATTAAAATATGAGCCATGGCTAAATAGATGGTTGTTCAGTAAATCTGGTAATACAGGCTGTGGAAACATGCCATTCTGTAGCAAGTGTAAAGAGTAGGCGATTAATAGAGAAGATAGTCAAGGGAATATTCAGATACACAGAAAACAAGGGCAAAATGTCAAAAAGAATCATTAATGGAAAGATCATTCCTTTTTAGTCCTGCAAATTTCCCTTGTGTACCTCTAAGGATGAAAAGTTCAGAAACGTACCTGGACTGCGAGCAGCATGGCGTCACGTTGTGGTTTCACGTCTCCTGGCCTTCAGATGCTCAGAGCTAATCGGAGATGCTCCTGATATTCAGGTGAGTCTTCATCTCCTCTTTATATTCCAGCAAAAGTCACCAGGTATGTAAACGGAAGCAGGGTTGGAACTTCCAGATCTTTTTTTAGCATAGTGGGTGGTATTTTCCTCAAGATCTGACCAAGAACCTGATTGTCTAGAGGTGGACCGGTGATGTCACCAGGGCTTGGTAAATGCCACTTCATAACTCCTCCTACCTAATTAAAACATGTAAATATGAGGTAATATTCCACTGAGCATCCTTCAGATCGTCAGAAATCTTCATCAGGTAGGAACCGTCTAATACATTATTATTATTATGGCATTCTATGGCATATTATGAAGATTATTCTTATAATATGCCATATAATCACAGAGTTAGGAATATTTTCTAACTAAAGAAAACTAAAGTTTGTTTTTGTTCTGTAGCTTCTTAGACTACATGACTAAATCTAATCCCATCTTCAACACAATCTCTTGAGAAATCTTTATAGAAAATTAAATCCTTCTTACCCAGAAGTTCGCACCTTGGTCTGTTTTAATGCCTGTCATGTAGAACTAAACTTGAATATCAGGAGATACGAGTGTGAATTAACAGAGGCAGTGTGAAGCTCTGCCACTGTGTGGAGTGTAGGACTGAGTTCCTGTCTGGCTGTAGAGAGCAGTGTGAGCAGTACAAAGAGGAAGGAAGTAATCTAAGAACTAATCAAAATGCTTGTGTGTGTGTGGGTGTGTGTGTGTGTGTGTGTGTGTGTGGATGGGTGGGTGGAGGGGTGTACAATTATTAGTACCACTATTATAATCATTGTTTTTCATACATACTAACTATCACATTTTCCATTTAGTAAAATTATTTGTCACTTGACTGTTAGTGTAAAGGTTTGAGTGGTCTCTGTGATTTATATAATTCCATATCATTAAGTGCAATCACCTACTAATGTGTTTTTGGTTTTATTTTTGGTTGGTAAATGGAAATTTCAGTCCTGTACATGCTGAATATCACTGGGTTAGGTTCACACCCTGATTTTTTTCTATGATTATGTTTCTGTTTGGATGGTAATGATACAGAATGGCATCTGCAAGCGGTTTCCCTGCGAGTTTTTACAGCGAACCCGGAGTCCTCGGCTTCTTGGCGAATGGCATCAGCACTTTCCTGGTGCTTCTGCAGAACTTCCATGGGGCCAGAACTGGAGTTTCAGCATTCGGGGTTGAGAACATCCTGGCAGGTAGACTCACATTCTAACATTCTAACTCTGTGAATCCCAATGTGGTGGTAAAAATTCCTGAAGGCCTGAAGATAGGAGGTTACTCATCAGTTTTAAAAAAGGTTTCTACATTTATCTCTTATTCAAATGGTCTTGTGAATGGAATATTTTAGGAAAACACAGCAGATATGCAGCATATAATATTATAGATGTCTTTGATCTAAACACAATTAAAATTAAGCTTTTAATGATCCTAACAAGAAATTGAGGGAAATTCACTTACATAGTCTTATTGTACAAGATACAATCATTAAAAAGTTTGTTTGAGTTAAAAATTGGTCCATGTTAGGCATCTATTCTGAATTCTACATTTACAAGACCCTATTTCATTATCAGCTGTTAAGAGAGAAAGAAAGGGTCTGGAAGATCTAAAGCCTCCTCAGGCAGAGATGATCACCTGATGAAATGTATAGTTTTTGTTAAAAAGCTTTTGCTGTAAAAAAATCTGTCTTAAGTTGGATTTGATTACTAGTGGTTCAGCATCTATTTGTTTAATTATTGCTGATTTCCTATTTTCTTTCTAACAATTTATAATGCAAGCTGACTAGCAATATCAATGTAACATAGTGTTGCAGTAATGAGTCCGAGTCAAAGACTAAATTGTTTCGTAGTTGAGTATAAGGTGTGGTCGAGACTGAGACCAGATTAAGATTTTTGGATCACGCAAGAATAAAAAGACGTAATTAACTTTACATTCATTATCATTCATTTATTAATAAATAAGATTATATTTCATAATATATTTTGCAAAATAGAACATTAAATAATATGTAGCCTAAAATTATTATTAATTATTATATTTTAGTTTTTAGAAGCAAATGATGGTGATTCTGATTCTTCTCTCAAACTTAATCAGAATCACCACAAAGTCACCTGAATAAACCCAACACCATTCATTCTAAACATTTATTTCTTAGATGTGAAAACATAATAACATTCAATCTGCCCTCAGTAAAATACAATAAGTAAAAATCAGAACGTGTTCACTGACTGGATGCTGAAGGAGAAGAGCAGTAACTTGTTTTCCTCGTTAGCCAATCAGAGTGCAGACGTTTTTACGCTTATAGAGGAAGAACTGATATATTCAGTTTGAATGGATTGTTGATGTACAACGACAACAGAAAAAAACGTTATAATTAATGTTAACTCAGACAGAGGCATTGGACTCGACAACAATTTCCGAGTCCACCTAACCCTGAGACCAACACAAGACCGATATCAAATGTGGTCGAGACCGGACTCGAGAACTACAACACTATGTAACAATCAGCATAAAATCAGGCTAGCTAATCCCTCATGCCCTATTTTGTGGGTCCTGTAGGTATTCATCTGATCCTAATTGGAGGAGTTTGTCAGCTGATTGCTGGTTTGCTGTCCTTCCGTAAATACGATCACCTGAGTGGCACGTCCTTCATCGGTTACGCAGCTCTTTGGGCAAGTTATGGTGCCACCAGGATATTCTTAGGAGCAAACCAGCACTATCCAAACACTACTGCTAACATCTCCACTTTGATAAATGCCACGACAGAGTCCTCCACCCCCCCGTTCCTCCGGGAGTCTGCCATCGCTGGCCTGGTGCCCTATATCGTGCTGTCCTTACTGCTAGCATTCTGCTCAGCCACGGTGAACTACATCATGCCGTTTGTGTTTGGGTCCATCACCCTGACGCTGGTTTTTGAAGCAGTGGGACTGGTAGCAGGATGGGGGTTGGTGGTTTCTGGGGTGCTTGAGCTTCTCATTTTGATCTTTGCCATTTATGGCTCAGCAGCCCTTCTCATCAAAGGAGTGGCCCAACGCTATGTCCTCAAGGGGTTTGGTAATGCCCTCTTTAACGTGCTGCTCCTAGGCACAACAAATGCCAGCAGCTCTAAGAGCATCGGCCAGGAGAAGAAAAAGAACACAAAATACGCTGAACCCATGGCTCTGGGGTTCTTTTGCGATACAGTCTCTCCGTTCATATTTGCCTTCTATGCTTTTGGCTACTTCCCGTCTATCACGGTGGCAGCGATTTGGATCTCCATCAATTCTGCTGCTCAGCTCCTTTCCAGTTACTATGCTTACCTGCGCCAGGACGGCTACCATGCCACCAAGTTTGGCCTGCACTGCACCTTCTGGCTGGTGAAAACATGGGAAGAGTATGTGATATCCATGTTCACTGGGAGGCCTGAAGCAGCTACTGCGAGGCGGGCCATGGTGGGAGACTGGTTCTTCCTGGCAGCAGCTCTGATGTTCTGTGTTGCCAGTTTAAACATGGACACACTGGAGCTGGTCCACAACGCCTGCTTCCTGCTGCTGACCATCTCCACCATCTCTCAGATCCCTCTTGATGGGTACTACATCTTCTTTGGAATAATGTGCTCCCTCTTCACGGCTCTCTCTCTGTATGGCACCTTCGCCCGCCTCATTAACACAATCGCTGAAAAGTCTCTCATCCCAGTTGGACCTCAGCCCGTCTCGACTGACCGGCTCCAGAGCGGCCTCGGTTGTCTGAAGAGGAAGTCTCAAGAGGTGGTGCAATCATCCAGAGGAAATGGATCCCAGCTGCCCGATGCTCTGTTTTACCTCACCAATGGATTGGCGGCTCTCTCGGCCATCCACAACAGCCAGCCCCAGCAGAGCTTCCTGGACCTGACTGTACCCTGGGTGCTGATCCCAGGCACCATTATCCAGGGCTATGTGAGCCGGCTGCAGGTTCAAGGAGGGAAGAGGTTTGGATCAGTAATCCCATCCTTCTACGCGGCTATCTGGGCCACCTGGACCTGGTTCAGGTTTGGAGGTATGTTCTTGAAGTAAAGCTTAATGAACATCTCACAAGAAGTCTCTTCTCCTTCTCCGACAATCCACCAGATGCTCAGTGATAATGTTTAAAAGTTGCCTTATTTTTTTCCCACAGGGGATCGCCTGCAAATTTCATCTGCTAATGGCTTCACAGCAGGAGCAGTAGCGATCCTCATCATCAATGCTTTCTTGATTTTGGTTGGTAAGTATCGGTGGAGTGGAAATAAAGTTAACAAACAAAGATGCTCAGTCATAAATCCAACCCATGTTTTTTTTTTTTTTTTTTTTTTTTTTTTTTTTTTTGCAGCTGCTTATGGTGACCTGGTTCTTTTGGCTTTGACCGTAATCATGGAGATCAATGTGGTGTGTTTGCTCCTCTCCACTATCAATCGACTGCCTTATCAGTTGGAAGGTAACGTTATTTTACACTTGAGTGTGTAAAATTCATTATCTCTGAACCGACTGACTATACGATGTTCTGTATTTTTCAGTTGCCATGCTTTCAATATTCGCCATTATCTGCTTGTACGGGTCTTTCGCATCACTACTTAACTACATCTTCTCCAAGACGCTAATTCCTGTCGGCCCGGCACTGATAAAGGTATATTATTTATTTGTGAACATTCTCACAGGAACATCAATACAACATGATCCACTCACACTTTTGTATTCTGCCTTTTTTTAAGAATCAAAGAAAGAAGGAAGCTGCCGCTCAACCTCCGTGCCCAGTTCCCTCCTCTCGTATGACCAGTGGTTTGCTACAAATCGCTAACTTGTTAAAGAACGGTGGAATTTGTGGTATTCCAACAGACACCGTTTACGCTCTAGCTGCGTCCTGCAAGAACCCCGCTGCAATAGAAATGATTTACAGCATAAAAGTGAGTTCTAAATATGAAAATAATTGATTTATTAGGATTAAGAACAGCAGGGATAAGAAAAAAATTATAGGAAAACGATCAATAACGTGATAAAATTTGTTTCATATTTTCGCATATTTTTGAGGAGAATTCAGATTTACACAAACAATTAATGGTTACATGCAGAGATTTTCATCTGTTTTAATTAGTATTTTAATTCCTAATCCTTTTGCACCTTTTATTTTCATGTTATCTATAGTAGCTTTACCTGCCACTTCAATTGTTATATTTGGATCTTTAATGTTTCATTTAAACACCCGTTTCTGCTGCTTATATAAATTATTATTATTGTGATTATAGCCTAGTCTATATTCATTGTTTTCATAACCTATTATTATGCTGGGAGTTAAATTGTAGTCAGCATTTTGGAATGTCTGAAGCAGGTTAGTCCTCAATGTTACTTTCAACATAGCAGATATCAGTCATTCCTTTGTCGAGGCTCAGCTTTGCTATGAAAAACTTCTAAATTGTGCAATCATCTTAAACTCTTTCTGATCCGCAGCCAGTTAGTGAGGCGTAAAATGAACAGGAAATATTTCAGATAGTTTTGCTCTAACTGCACGCACTACAGTGAAGAAATTATCAACTTCTGACTGATCAGATCAATAATAAGAATGAAAGCTGCTCACCTTCCCACTATAACAGAAGCATGGCACGTTTTGCTCCTCAGGAACGTCCTGCAGAGAAACCCATCTGTATCTGCATCTCCAGCATGGACCAGCTGGTATCAACCAAACCTCCATTCAGCCCTTTGCTTTGGGAGTTCATGAGAAATGTTTACCCAGGAGGCATCAGCTGCATCGTCCCAAAGGGGGATTGGCTTCTGAAACTGGGTAATGAAGCAGCACCACAAAAGGCTTAAACTTTCCTCAGGTTTCTGTGAGAAATCATACATTTTTCTAACTTCATTCTTGGAAATTTTTTAGGTGTTGGGGCTGCGTACGATCGCGTCGGAACCAAAGACAATATAATGATCCGGGTTCCAGATCACACGGTCACTGCTCACTTGTGCGACATGACGGGGCCTCTGGCCATCACGTCTGCAAACCCCAGTGGAGAATCAGACAGCACTCACCACGACATGGTTATAACGTAAGCTAGAACTTAACTCGTACCTTCACTCGTATCCTGTGTTCTAAACAATACAAACTAGGAAAAAACAGAAAATTACAGAGGCTCTTGCCGTTTTATTTGACAGTCGTCTGGGACACAAGCTCCAGGGCGTGCTGTGTGATGGAGAATCCAACGAACTGGTGGGATCCACAGTGGTCAACTGTATGAAAATAGATGAAGGTAAAAGAGAACTAAAGCTTTGTTGATTGGGGAGTGTTGATTGTATTGTTACTGGTTCTAAAGGAAGTGACATTGTTCTCTTTTTTAGGTATCCTACAATTTGTGCGTGAAGGTTGTGTCCCGGTGGCCAAGGTGCAGCAGATCTTTGAGAGAGTGAAGAATAGCATGCTGTAAGAAAACGTCAGCTTTATAAAGGATAGAACTCAAACTCAATTAAAGGCATGCAGAAGGATTTATGGTGATTTAGTTTATCTGTAAATAGCACAAAGTTTCATGTTTTTAAAGAAAATATATAGTAAGTTATGGAAGTTTAATAATCTATTTATTGTGGGTTTCTGTTCAATTTGGTTGTTTTTTATTTGCACTGCAAATGTGAAGATGATGTAAATCATGCAGATCTGCTACGATCTGGAAAGTCTTGGTAACATTTTGTTTTGTTTTTTGTTTTTGTTTTTTATATATTTACATTCATAACAAGAACAATGAAAATCTGTTATAACACCCTGCAAAACATAGAAGTTTTCTTTAATAAATGCTTTAGATTATTTACTTGAGATGAAGTAGGATTTCTCTATTGCTTATGAAGGTCTAAAGTCATCAAACAGTGTTAAACAAAGATAAATAATGTGTTTTGTGTCAATATGGGTGTATTTTATTAAAAGCACATGAAGGAGAGTCTAAATATTTTAACTGTTGTATTCATAAGTTGCATTTACAATGTATTTTATTCATTAATACTTTCTAATAAATTCCTGGAAACAGTGTAAAAAAGTCTCTGCTTTGCTCCTTTAAACTCAAAAAGCTCCAAATAAGCCAGAAGAAGTAAATTCCACATTTGATCTGTTAAAGGCAACCAAAATCACAGATAAAGAATAAAGTATCTTAACATCACAAGTAGCTCACAATGACAGTTGCACAAGCACATTTTATTTTGTATCAGGTTATTAGCAGTATACATCAGCAATTAAATAGTTCTGCTAAATAAAACAAAACCATAAAATCAACTGAGGGAATCTGTGACCTTGATTAACAAGAACTGCGGTGTGAGCA
Source organism: Loricariichthys derbyi (assembly GCA_033118015.1). Taxonomy (NCBI): domain Eukaryota; kingdom Metazoa; phylum Chordata; class Actinopteri; order Siluriformes; family Loricariidae; genus Loricariichthys; species Loricariichthys derbyi. Next base: position 488,059 of record JAVSBU010000137.1, on the reverse strand, counting down.
AACTGTCAGTAAAGCAAACCTGCAGCTCTGAGTAATGAAGACATAACTGATCTGATTCACTTTTATCACATTAAATCATCTGGCTGATTGGGTTTTTTTTTTTTTTTTTTTAACCTGCTGTGTCCAGCCACTTAGTGAACAGAATACAAATCTGAGTGCCATGTTGTGCCAGACTCATTTGCTTTGCCAAGTGGAACTTTATTAGCTCATTACAAATTCCCTTTGTTACTTAACATTTTATGTTTATTTATATATTTATTTAATCAAACATTACATAATTAAACTGGAACTGACAGGTGGAGGGGGGACAGAAAAGGAAAAGAAAAAGGAAAAAAAAGAGAACAAAAACAAAAAACAAAAAAAAGAAAAAAAAAGAAGAAAGAGAAATAGAAGAATCTGTCCAAAAAGCTGCTGCATCAATATCAAAGGGCGTTCTAGCAAAAACTGCATCTGAAAGACAAAACCAGAACACAAGCACACAAACCAAAGCAGCAAAGCGATATCAGCACCACATATGCATGGACCAGAAATCTGAACAATTTTGCATATTTGTATATGTATGTGTATACATGCAAGCATGCATGCAACTGGGTGTGTTTCTGTATGTCTGCGTGGGTGTAAACACCCACACCTGTCTATGTGTGTACATGCACATGCACAAGCAAGCAGGCATATGAATATACGAATTATACCAGTTCATCATGAGGGCTTCCCACTGAATGTGAAAGGCTGCAAGAACGCTGCCCCAGATCCCAAGCCAGGCACCCCACCTCACCCTTGTATCCCCTACTGACTCCAGACCCAAGACACACATATGCGCAAGTACGCGTTCATTCACTAGGGGTAATTCCATGAGCCGGCCAGCACCGGCAAGCCGACATGTTGCAGCCGTGGGGCCACACCAGCCAAACCCACAGGCACTACCAGAGCGTGCCCCCAAGCCAACCCAAGGCCAACCCAAGAGCCACAAGCCAACCCCCAAGGGAGCTTCCCCTGCCCCTCCCGCCCCACGGCACAACCACGTAACGCACCCCCCCACCACCAACACCCAGCCCCACGTCAGCCTCCAGCACCACCTGCTGGAACCAGACGCCAGTAACAGCTGGAGACAACACGGCAGCAGTTCGCGCCAACACCCGCAACCACGCCGAGGACGTGGAACGCACAGCAACTGCACCAGGAGGCGCACTCTGGCCCCCACCAGCACAGATGGCATGGCACCGATGCTAGGGCAGCCCGAGCCCCAGACACCACCCCAAACCAGCCCAGCTGGCCACCCAGACGGCCCAACAGCCGCCAACTCCCACCCCACCAGCCATCCACTACCTTTTTTCTAAATTCCCGAAAGGGTGGAGCCAAACAGCTGACCACGCAACAGCACTCAACCCACCACCCCACCCACGCACTGCACAATAATCCGCCCCACCCCCTGCCCCCACACAGCACTGCCAGCCACTGAGGTCCACTACCCACAATCGACCACCTACTGGCCAGCTGGCTGGGGAGAGCAGCCCGCAGCCCCAGCCGGGGAACACGTGATAGCTGAGTCAGCCCGAACCAGCCAACCCACCCAGAGCCCCCCGGGTCCCGCCAGCACCGCCAAGACTACAAGATAAGGCTGGGAGGAAGGAAATGCAAAAAGCATAAGACAAGAAGGAGAGAATGCGCCCACCTCCAAGCAAGGCAAGACAACCGCAAGCCCACCGCCCATCGGCGACCACCACCCACCACCACCGGAAAGAGCCGATGCCCCGCCCTCCACCGCTTGAGACACAGGGCCATCACAAGGGAGAACCCCCTGAACACCACACCCCAAGTAGGCAACTCAACACGCGTGCAGCCCCCCACCTGAAGATCAAACCAGAATCGAGCCACCACCGAGCCAAACCAGGATCACCCCATACCACACCCCGCTGCACCGCAACCAGCCCCACCGCATCACTCCAGCATGCAGACAAGGCTCCACGCCTAGCCCCGGGGGGCCATGAGGCCCAGACCTCCACCATCCATACCCACACACAGGCGCTCACATCCCTTGAGAGCTGGCCGTAGATGTTTCAAATAATGTCGAGTGAATGGCCCCAGGTGATGTTTCCTCTTGCTACACAGGCCGCGGCAGGTAGATGCCCCCCCGAGATAGGCTGCCCTCCAGGACAGTGACAGCCCTGGACCCCCATGCCAGGTGGGCTTTTAAAAAAAATAATAGTAGTTTTATTATTATTATATAATACATTTTTAAATAAATAATATATTTTATTATTATATAATACTTAAAAATGTTTTTTTATATAATAAATTTTATATAGTGTTTTACAAATGTCCTCATCCACTCCCGCCCCCGGGATTTCACCCCACTCCACCCAATGCATTCACCAGAGAAACCAGTCCGACTCCCCACTACCGCCACTGAGTGCAATTACCCACCTACTTGGCATGCATAGTGGCAAGCCCACAACCCCTCACCCTGGCTGATTTATGTACGTGAACTGTTATGTACAGTAGATGATCCACAATGGTACGAGCAGCACCTGGTGTAAATCATATGGTCCAGTGACTGTCATAAATAAGAGTTGATTTAACAGGAGCAGATCCTCTGATTAAACCAAATCCTCAGAAATCACATTCAGATCAAACGGTGAAATGAATTTAGCAGCGTTAGCTTTGTAAATCGACGTATATTTCATATGAATGTTAAATTAAGCCTTATACAGCAAATTTATTAAGTAATAATACATTCAAGGTTAAAGTTCTGTTGTTGCTGTTAATGGAAAAATGAATCATTCCATTCTATCATTATCCTGCTGCTAAAATATCATCATAAGACTATAGGCTTCAGTCCAGGAACAGAATTTCTCCATAACTGTTTATTATACAAATATTGAACACAAGTAAAGCTACATTATGTCTTAATTTATTTAAAAAAATTATTTCCATTCAGTAAATATAGTGGGTGTAATTTCTATGGCCAGCTCTTAGTAAGACACACTATTGTACCAACAGAAGAAAATGGGAGTTAGATCCTGGTGTTATAACCAAAGTCTAGGATCCTGTTAT
>JAVSBU010000137.1:431151-443928 GCA_033118015.1 Loricariichthys derbyi | reverse complement strand
TGTAGAAGCCCTGTTGTATTTAGTGCACGTGGCCATTAGCGCACTTCTGGGTTTGTTAGCAAGGTTACTGACTTATTAACAGTAAAAAAAAAAAAGCAACCTGTTCTGGAGTATTATGTAGCTGCTATCGGGTCAAGATGTTCATCAGTGCATATATACGTGTCCTTATTTACTTTTTTGTGTATGAATTCTGGTCTTCCCCATGTGCTCGAGCCCTCTTTTAAATGTTACTTCCTTCATGTAGTCCTTGTCGGAGTATCTTGAATCGCTACGGCACAATGCCTAATTGCAATGCTTCGTTGTGACCATTTCTAAGCGGTTTTGATAACGAGTTAAGAAGCAAAAAAGCCCTAAAGCCAGCGTTACAATACAGCGCTTATCCGAGAGGAGCTTACATTCACGCGCATGCGCATTTCAGCATGCTATTTTTAGAAAAATACATCATTCTGACTCAGTCCTATAGACGATTCAAAAGACATTATTGGTCTTGTTTTATATCAAATACAACAAGTGAGTTTTAGACATATTCAATAAGTATTTAAAAATAAGCAATAAAACATATGTATCTGTCAGAATTGCTCGCTGTGTCCGCCATGTTTGGTGCCATGTGAACGAAAATAGCATACCACGTGATGCTATGACATAGCACTCGCTAAAAACATGGCAAACGAGTGCATGAGTGTTTATAACCAGATTTTGTGAAATAAATGTATAAAATAAAGTAACAAATATCATAAGTCATTAGAAGTTGGTTTACTCATATGCGACATATTTTTAAAACATACTGGGACTTTAAGGGCCTTGCTCAAGGACCCAACAGTGGCATCTTGGCAGAGGTGGGATTTGAACCCTAGACCTTAACCTTAACCGCTAGGCCACCTCAATTCCATGTAGCCTGAGTTGCTTGTTCTTAGCTGACAGGAGGTTTGACGTGCTTTTCATCTGGAGATTCTTCTGCATAGCTCGATTATAAGCAGAGGTTATTTAAGTTACAGTTACCTTTCTATCAACTCGAACCAACCTGCATTCTCCATTTTTTTGCACAGATATTTTCTTTTTGGGACCATTCTCTCGAAACACTAGAGATGGCGCTGTGTTTGAAAATCCAAGTAGATCAGCAGTTTCTGTAATACTTCTAAATAACCATACTATGTTCAAAGTTGTTAAATCACCTTTCTTCCTCATTCTGATGCCCAGTTTGAATTTCAGCAGCTCGTCTTGATAACATCTACATACTGAAACGCATCAGGTCACTGCCACCTGACTGTCTGATTAGATCTTTGCGTTGGCACCGATCTGAACATCGTATATAGCAATTGGTCCTAATGTTTTGTCTTATCGTGTGCATTTATATACATAAACAAATAATATTCAAATGCTGATTGCAACAAAGTGGGGAGGCAAAACTCTTTTCAAACAAAGTTTATTTTTCTGTAAACAAAAATATCACTTTACATGTCATTTATCGAATAAGTCATCCATAATGGTACAGGATACGGAGACATGGGGGTGGCACAGGTTATCGATTAGTGATCGGAGACACACACTGCTAGCATAGCTGTAATTACACACAGATTTACGTCTGCCTTCGTCTGCCATTAAGCTGCACGCCTTCCTGATCCAGGGGCACCATGCACATGGAGCGAGATGTGATTTAAACAAGGGATTAAAGAGCAAAAAGTAAAGCGGTACATTCTTTTAAAATAGGGCTGCGGATAAGGGAGGGGTAACTAAAAGAGCCATAGGGAGCCACAAGGGTTTCATTTCGCACCGTCGCCAGCTTTCTTCTCCGCCTCGATGTCTGTTAAAGAAAAAAGGAAGTGTGTGAGGACAAGAGTGATGCAAGGACAGAAATAAGAGAGTGGTGAGATAAAAGATGTACCAGAAAATCAGTTAATAATGCATAAAACCAATACAAAAAAAAAAAAATGATCCGTAATATTAGATTATTGGGTGCTTGGGTGGTTGCTGGTGGACACAATTGGCTGAATCTGATAGATGGGAGGCATGTTTGGGGGGTGGAGTGGGTGGGGATCTTCCCCAGAAGTGCAACACCAACAGACAAGATTCCCACCCAGCTGCTTTAACCTAAAACGCACTGAGGGTAACGATATCAAAACTGGCATCTTTTGTTCCTTTTATCAGTTTAAACTCTGCCTGCAACTCCAGATATGACTGTAATTACCTTTTATTGTGATTACGCCATGCTATTAACAGTTACGCAAAGTTTATCTCCATAAATGTAGTGTACATTCCATCAGTAAATGTAAGACTTGGAATGACTTGGAATCCAAAACTATCAAACTAAGGGTTGTCAGATGTTTGGGTTTTGGACCTTACAATGCCTTTAGACAGGCCATATTAGGGAACGTTTTTAGGGAAAATTTTCAATGAGATGTAAATAAAGCATCCAAAAATTATTTTTGCACGAACAGTTTGACATGGTTGAAATCTGGCAACCTAGTTCAATAATCAGTTTAGTATTTGAGGTGGTTAGACTCTAAACACCATGCTTTTATTCTTGAGCCCTTGTTCCAGGCCCTTAACCTTCAACTGCTCAGCTCAGTGTTAAATCTTGTAAACATAAATCTAAGTCCTCTCTATTTTGGACAGTGATGGTCTGAGGGAGGGGAGGCCCTTACTCAGCTCTGTGATTTACTGGCTCCTCAACCAGGGCGGAGAAAAATACACAGGATTGTGTTGCAACACTCCATTTATTTTCTATTTTTTCTTTAGGCATTTTAATTACTATGTAATAATTATTTTCTACCTATATTTAAAGCCTTCTTTGTGGAGTCGAGCTGCATAAATGTCAAATTCTTCTGCACAGTGTTGGTGGAGTGGTTAAGAAAATGTCCCAGCACTGGTAACTGAAGGTTTGATTGCTTGCAATGACGTATTTCCACCAGCGAGGGCGCCAAATCTCACATCTCTTTATTGCTGCTTTAATAGTTTGGACTGCATTCTACCTTCAGATCCTTATCTAATAAATTCTCCCAAAATAATTAACAAATGGCTGAATTACTACACAAATTCAAAATGTTCTAGGCCAGATGCAGGCTTCTTAATATTTGGATTGACATGCAGTTGCCTTAATATACAGTGCAATAGATTATAGCACTAGATAAATTTCAGTTTCAGTATTATTTTTATTATTAATCAGCATATCTTACAACTGCATAAATGCCACGTGGATCCTTTAATAGCTCCAAAACATTGAACAAACTCAGTGATACTGAACTGTGCTACTTTATAAGACATTTTGCTGTCTTCAGGAGAGATCATAGATAAACAGAGGGTGCAAACAATAGAGAACTGGACGAGATAGTTTACTTTTAGATTTGCTATCTAACTCATCTTACATATTTGTCATACCATTCATACTAGGTAATGGTACTATTAGTATTATTTAAAAAATAAAGTTGCACATTAATCCGTTACTCTATATGAACTCTTAATGACCGAATACGGTCATTTCAGAGGATTAACATTGTGCAGCCTGCTCTACAAAAAGCTGTTTGAAATTACTAGCAGCTGTAAGAAAAGGATGTTCCATGACACAATTAAAGGACGTGCCTTTCCATACTTTAGATCCTTAACTTGGCAGTACAGGTGGATCAAGCACAAACAGTCGTTTCCAGAGTTTCCCCTCATTGCACCCGTATGCCAAGTAATCTGCCTTTTCAATCTGCCATTTGCATTCCTCTGCCATTTTAAGATGAAATCTGCACATTAGAACAGCTAAACCTAACTGGAGGCTCCTATGTGTCTTACCCTCCTTCGTTGGAAGGGTGTTCTTCTCTTCGGTGTTGGTCTTTTTTAGACACCTCTTGTCGAAGTTCTGCACCTCCTGCTTGACTGGGTTGTCACTCATTTTGGATGATCTGTAAGAGAAGAATGGTTCGTTGTTGAAATTCCAACTAGACACAAACACATTGATTGCTGCTTGATGCTGCTGGTTGGGTTAATTGGCTGTTAAAACAATAATGAGCATCCTTAGAGGACGTGAAATCATCCAATGATTAGTGCAATGCTTTAAAGCCTGGTTTTAGATCATTTTTACATTTTCCTCCATTAATTCGTTAGGATCAGGACACACGGGGATGCAATCTGGAACACGATTAAAAGGAGAACAATTTAATTATTTCAGACTGCTCAGGAAAATAATAAAGCTAGACTTGTTTTTTTCCATCTGCAATCTGCAATGTTAGACTAATGACAAAAAATCTAGATTAGATTAAATCCCAGAATGTAGTGCAGCTATACCAGGGCATTAGTGGGTGAGGCTGGCATTTGAGGAATGAATATGCATCTGAATGAATGGAGGCAATGCCACTCTGAGGATGCAAAATAACTTATCTCACACAATGAGCTGATACTTTGCTGCTCTATAGCATTATGGGTCAGTTAAGTTAGAACTCCCTCAATTATATGCTGAATCACATTTGGCTGCATTTAGGGAGAATTTTAGGGTAAGTTTGGGGATTTATCACATAACACTTCAGAAAATCCTAGAAAGTACGAACTGTTACTGTGAAAAAGGCACATTTAATAGAAAGTCAAAGGTTTAGGTACCTCTAAAAATCCCAACAAATTGAATGTACACGAGACCTTAAATAAGCACAAGTGGAAAAAATGTTCCTGCAGAAGAATTAAAAAACCCTGTTTAATTAAAATGCATCTACAACCTTAGATTATGAGATGTTTTAAATAAATAGTGGTAAATCTGGTTAGACTGAGCGGGTTTACCTGGTTGTTCAATACTGGATCAGACACTTTTACTGCTTCTTTCTACACACCCTTAACAAATCCTTCTATTCTTATAACTGTCTGGACACGTCAACCTGCCCCACCCATGAAATTAACAGTTGAGTAACTTCCTCGTAACGGTTAGTTAATATTAAAATAGCAGAAAAGCAAAAAGAGGATTTCTTATGAGAGTCAGTCATGGTGGATTAATTATTATTCATTACTACAAATACTTGAGAATAATCTGTTACATTTTACTGAAGTTTAGGTACCCAGATGATGAAGCACCACCACCACATTTTAATGCATACGTCTTTTGTTTCCATGCTGCAGTGTCTGATGATCCCATTCCCTCAGACCTGAATGTTAGACACCTTCATGGCTCAAACCCGTGTCCCTGTGCTGGTGGGCTGGCGTCCCACTGTGGAAACACCTTTACCAAATTCAACTCAAAACATATTTCCAAAACATTCATTGCCTTTCCAGATGTTCCACTGCAAGGTCTCTGTCTTTATTGAATTAACTTTAGATTACAAGTTGCAGAGTCATATTACACAGTAACAAAAGGACTGTTTTGGTCTAGAGGTTGTGATACTGGACTATGGAGTTGAAAGTGTAAGGTTGGGTCCCTTAACCCAGGAAAATGTTCTGTGAAATTTCATGAATGACTTGAAAGTTCACGTTTCCTTTATGAATTTTTGATGATAATTTGGTCGTGGTTTCGCTATCTAATTTCACAGTAATTTCTTTCCTGGGAATCCACATTTGCTTGGATTGTAAGATTGTATCACTGATAAATGCCTAAAGGTAAATTCAAATCCTCTTCATGGGTTTCCTGATTTCCTCCCTCATTCCAACACATGCATTTGGTCAACTTTTCCAAAAGTGCTCCAGTCTGAGTACTCTGGGACCCTTGAATATCCCTGACTTGAATTAAGTGGCCATGGTGACCGAGTGAGTTCTATATTTAAGAGCTGGTGCTTCTTCCAATAAATGCCTGACAGCACTTGCTTGGGGCAACACAAATCATGTTGAATTCAACCCTTTTTTCCGCGTAATTGTGCCCACGCTGCATCGTCCCATCGGCTCATGTGACAGTGTAACCCACACGCCACAAGGACAAAACCACCAGTGTTTGAGCTCGATGCAAATCCGTTCTATCTAGAGGTGCTCATTAGGACAAGTATACAATGTTTACCGATGGGCTTCCTTATCGGCGGGTGCCCTTGCGTGCCAGAAGGGTGTGGATGAACGCACAATGGCGCGAGTGTCACGATGAAACCAAACTGAGCTCTACAATGCACTTGTCACCATGCACTGTAATTAAGCTGGGCTCAATGGGCTGGTGATCCATGCTGAAAAGATCGACTTACCCCACCCCAAAATGCATTCTTCAAGTCTTACGTATCTTTTCTTTCACTCGTGTTGGCAAGTTTTTTAGTTTATAGGGGAGCAAACAGGTGATTGCTCTTCATTTTGGACAGAGTTGCTAGTTTAGCTTTCCTTTTTAAGGCATCTTTTGCTGCAAGAGCATTAGCATCATCATAATTTCCAATTTCCTCAACAGCCTATGCACAGGTTTAACATTTTTCCATTGAACAAAATGTAATGAACCAGTATCAACTACAATGAGTTCCTAGAGTTTGCAGAGACATTAGTGGATCTAGAAGCCTTTGCAAGAGGCTGAGGTTTTAAAATGTTTCCATTTGCAACAATGTTGCCTTTTATTCACTGATTTTTTTTTTATTCGAGCTAAAACTTTTGCTTAAGACTTAACAAAGCGTAAGGACAAACTGGTCCATTTTACCACACGTGCATTACTTAATCTCTTAATTTCTCATTACTAATACCTTTACTAATTATTCATTTCCATTTAACCAGCTCTGGTGGCTCAGTCAGAGGCTGAAAGCACCAGGTCCTTAGTTCTAATCCCAGCTATGGTTTGGACCCGATGAAGGTTGGGTGATGCATTTATAGAACCAGGATCTACCTCCACCTAAACCTTGTGAATTCTGGGTTAAGCTCTAGGAAAAGCTTTGATTTAAATGAACCAAAACAGGATGATCTGCTTTGCATTTCCAGCTGCTCAAGCAGTTGAGTTTACAAATGTGCTTGATATTAATAGTGCAGTAAATCAAGCCTAATTGGACTTGATCAGTTTGTTTTCAAAAGTGGAGTCGATATTAAAAATTGATATGATTTTTTCCAGGTTCCCCCACTTTTACAGCCTTTAATGGTTACACAGGTTGTCCACTTTGCTAGAACATAAGGTTCCACTGTTCCACAGGACTGTGTTAACCTAGTGGTTAAGGACCAGAAGATTCAGGGTTCAAATCCCACCTCTGCAAGGCTGCCACTGTTGGGTCTTTGAGCAAGACCCTTCATCCATAATTTCTTAGATGCAAGACTGAATCAATTATAAGTCACACTGGATAAGAGAATCTGCTAAATGTAAAGGTTCCAATTCTGGAAACAGTTCCACATTCTCTATAAGAAACCCATAATCTCTCTCTCTGTGTTTACAGTTCTTGCATTTTACACCTTTAATGCATTTCTAATTTAGATTGCAGAATAAAGTACACCTGTCTTACCTGACACGAGCTAAATCCTGCACAAAACTCTCTGTCTCTTGCAGAACAGTGTCCCTGTGTGTTCCTGTGTGTGTAATCCGAGGTTTAAGTACAAAACGACGCCCCCTATCGTCCACACTCTTTACTCATTGGTCCACACAGAACCCCATGTATTGTTTCTTAGGTGGAGTCCTAAATCAGAAAATTCAACACTAAATACTCAGTATAAGAGTGAGTGATGTGTGACTAAATTAGGGCACCTATTAAGTGAGTAGATTATGATTTGGGAGACAAACTTTTCCCAGACTGACCTCTACTCCACTAAGGGCGTTCCCACTCAATGTAGAATCAAATAATGACTTTAACATCCAGTATAGTACACCAAATAAAGTCAGTCTGCTTAATTATGCTGGAACCACAACTTTTAAAACTCAGTAGCTTATTTACACTCCTTTTATTGCAGGTGCTAGAGTTAGGAATTAGGAATCATAAACAAATCAAACAAATCTACAGCATTAACTCTTGTGTGGAAATCTTTGATTTTTTGTGTATTGTCATTTGTTGAAAAAAAAAATACTGATTAAGATGCAGTGCAAATTATATTTCCACTGAGAATCATACATCTTAAGTAAAGTAATTAAATGCGAAGCAACAGCACAACCTTGTGGTCAAAACCTTGTGGTTATTGCAGATGATACATTGAGGATTTATTTACTCTCCTATTCCCATCTGTGTAAAACCAAATTATTAGAACACATAATCAGGTTACATTTTTGCTTAGTGCTGAATTATATTATTTAGTTGAAAGTAAAACACAACTAATTGACTATAAAGTGTTTATATTTAACCCAATGTCTTTGATGAGCTTAGCATTGTTAAATAAACCATAGCAACAGCCCAATCTGCATACTCCCTTCAGTTAGGGGGTGAGAATCTACCCTAAGTGGAGGAGTTCAAATATTTTGGGGTCTTGTTCATGAGTGATGGGAAGAGGTACCGTGAGATCGACTGTAGGTTGGGTGTGGTGTCAGAAGTAATACTGTGCCAGACCATAGCGGTGAAGAGGGAGCTGAGCCATAATGCAAAGCTAGCAATATACCGGTCCATCTATGTGCCCACCCTCACCTATGGTCATGAGAACTAGGTAATGACTGAAAAAAGAGATTGGTAATACAAGTGGTCAAAATGAGCTGGGTCACTGGGCAGAGTCTCCATGATCAGGTGTGGAGCTCATCAATCCAGGAGGAGCTTGGAGTAGAACCGCTGTTCCTTTGTACGGAGAGGAGCCAGTTAAGATGGTTTGGGCATATGATAAGGATGCTTCCTGGATGCCTCCCGCTAGAGGTGTTCCAGGCAGGGCCAATTGAAAGGAAGCCCTGAAGTGGACCCAGGACTTGTTGGAGGGATCATATCTCCCAGCTGGCCTGGGAACAACTAGGGTTCCCCCAGGAGGAGCTGGTAGAAGTTGTGGAAGACAGAGATCCCTAGGTTTCTTTGCTTGCCCTGCTGCCACTACAACCCTGAAATGGATAAAGTTTCCTGAAAGAATAAAGTTTTAATCTTTATCCAAACAAACAGGTAAAAGCCACATCATTAGCTCAGGCACCATTTAACCTTTTAGCCTATAGTCCGCATTTAGCAGTAAATCGGCAGTAAACGTTTTATAGAACAGCGTAGAAGTTCAAAAAAGGACTAGCTAGTTAGCCAATCATGTCTTGATGTGACACTGGGCCCCTGCCAGAAGGCACTGGACCCAATTCCTTGCAATGGATGTTATTTATTGTACAACATAAATAAGAATTACATAATAATGCTTAGACATCTGGCATAACAGCACCGTTTGTCCACAGATTTGCTTCAGCTCAGTATGAGTATCGTAGCCCTGAGAATAACCGATACAGCAGCTAAAACTCTCTGAGCAGATATGATTATAACACAGGTATAAATACTGACTGATCCCTGAGTGGCTGCTCCAATTGATCCCTCAGGCTCTGCGGCTCATCAGGTGATCATACATGGCTGTGGTTATGCCCCATGTGATGCACGAGCGCAGGATGACCAGAGTTCCTCCACGGTACAGGAGGACTAGGCTTCGTTGGCGTTCCTGCCACAGCTTATGCCAGCTAGCCCTCGGTCCCAGGTTGTCTCCTCCGACCCTGGCTTGCATGTTGGCCACCAGCACTGAAAGTGGGTACAGCGGCAGGCTTATGACCAAGGAGCTGACTGTACCTGAGATGAACGAGGAGGCGACTGCAGGGAACTGTTGCTGATTTAACCCCCTCGTCAGTGGATCCTTCAATCCAAAGTAAAGGCTGCTGCCTAAGGCGTTGCGTGCAAGCACGGGCAGAAAGCCTCGGTACCACCCGTGCACCAACGTTTCGGATCTCAACCGTCCCACAATCGTGCTGATTGTGGGAAGGCTACGGTCATTGCCTCTGTTTTGGAGGATGCACTGCACACGCTCGAATGGGGTGAAAACCAGGGCCTCTATCACACCTGTTCCAAGTCCGGCAAGGGCAGGAAGGAAAGGCCTCAGAACAACTGATTTGGTCCAAGGCGATAGCTGTTCGAGGAGGGTGTGCTGGAGGCCGAACAGGATGGTTCCTTGCACGGTCTTCATCAGCAAGGGTGGCACCACTCCACGGTAGAGCTTCAGAAAGCCTTCGTCGTAGAGCTGTGCCACAGCCTGGCGGATCAGCACGCTGTGCAGCTGCTGACGAAAGACCGTTTTATAGACAGGAAACGTGATGACGGTGCAGATCAGGCTGGAGACTCCACCATGAATATAGCTATGGTAGAAAGCAGGCTCTGGAAGCTCCTGATGATTTCCATTGCTTTCTGAAAGATCCTCCTGCATTGCTCAATCTTCTGAACAGTAATAATGTGTCTAGAGTACAAGAACAAGAAAAACAGCTAATTAGTACCTAATTACAGTGTATATATGGAAAACTACAAACCCTATATTTAACATGTATTTTTGATCGACTACTACATGACTACCTGGTTTCATCATGATTTCATCACACTACTCACAACACCATGCAATTTTAAAATAATAAAAAATAAAGATTATTTCTGTCATTTTTCCATTTAATATTTTCAAACTGGAAGCATGATTACAGAATCTGCAGATATGGAAGGCTACTGTATACGCAAGTTTCTCAAGTTGTCACATTCACCGTCAGCAACATCTCATTTATTCAATATCAAGATTCTGACCTAAACCGTTTTTACATGAGGTTCTTATACCCTTAGTGGTTCCACAAGAGGGTACAGCAGAAACTCAGAGCCTCAGAATTTGAACTCAGGAAGGCTGTTCAAACTCTGATTTGTTCGAAGTAGAAATCAAATTTCCCCATAAGAAATAATGTCAATAGGAATAACCTGTTTCCGTACCTATATTCATATATAATGAATGGTTAAAAGCATGAATAAAGCAAATGAATGTAATGCAATGCATAAAATCAATAAACACATACAATAAGTGAAAATACAAATTGCTTGAATTTGGAGGCAAAAAAGTCCAGACAAACCACTCACTCATTCATTCAGTCTCATTCGCTTATCCTGGTGAATAAGGCAGGAACAACCATAGACAGGACACCAGTCCATCTTTGGGCACACCCACATACTAAGGGCACTTTGCAAACACTAATTAACCTAACACACATCTTTGGAATGTGGGAGGAAATGGGAATACCCTGGAGAAAACCCAAGCATTCTCGTTATAATTTGTGTTACTGGACTAGAGATTCTAAATGAGTTCTAGCTGAAGCTCTTAATGTTAATCATATCAGTCAGAAATGTTAAAGGGAGAGTTATAGAGCATCAGCAGCTTCATCTGGTTTAAGAGCTGGACTTAACAGATCCATGAATGAAGCTCCGATTAGCCGCCGATGGTGTTTAATGAAAGAGAGAGTTTAACACCAGCAAACGACATCTTTGGGAAGAAAATAATAAAGAACTAAAAAGAAGCAACGACATTAAAAGTCCAGAATGTTTGATTTACTGCACTGACTTCGTTTCTATTTTATCCACATCCTTATCAGGCTACATTAATAGCTCCAGCTAATTAATTTAAATAAAAACAAAGGTTTGCAAAGCTGATTGATTTTATAAACCTTTTTTAATAAACTAATTTTTAACTTGTATAATTATAACGATACTGCTTTGTTATGGGTGCGTTGTTGCTAGGTTACCAGTCATATGGCGTAGTAATACAAAGTGCTTCGGTCAGAGTGACATTACAGGGCAATAATGTCACTTCCAGAACATCTTTCAGCCAATCAGATTGCTGATAACTGTGGTATAATTTGATACAAATCACATACTAAACACTATGGACCAGGTGCTGATCTGTGTAAATAAAGCTGAGCAATCAAACTCTGTACTGTTTAACGGGTATCAGTGTAACGCAGAACATAGATGGTGTTCTGAAAGCCTTCAGTTCCTTCTAATCAGTGAGAAACCTAAACGATTTGAAACGAAGCGCTAGAAGGAATTCTAAAACTACAGCTGTAAAGGCCTAGTGCAAAGATAAGAGTCAGGAAAGCCAATTACACTGACATCACTGAATTTAGGGAGTTACTGGAGAATGATGGGAATGAGGCAGGACTTTTCCAGTATACAATAATGAAGATTCCAGCTCGTTCTTTTTCATAATGAGGTATATTCATATGGATATAGGGAGAACATGCAAACTCCACACAGGTGGAGCCCAGGGTCAGGAGGCAGCATCTCTAACTGTCACAGTTGAATGACAATTGTTTTCAGAATGTAGAGCCTTGGGTGATAAAACAGGAAGATGGAAAGGCAGATGGGTGGAGCTTTAGATTGATTGGCTGATTGATTAGATTAATAAATAGCAGAAGCCAGAAGAATTTAAAGCTTGTACCTGTTTCTCCTTTATTTCTTCTGTTACTCGGGTCGTTTCTGCTGCATCACCGTTTATATTTCCGTCCTTTGGTCCCGTTTAATTTAAACACGTTACACGCAGCCTCTAAGCGAAGCTCCGTTATTTCACCCTCGGCTTTTGTTTTTCTCGATGGGGGTTGATGAAGAGAGCCGATGTGGAGCTGCACAGGGTGGATGCTGATGCTCAGACTGCTCGCCCCTCCTCCCACACGGAGATCAACCAATAGGAGCAGAGCAGAAAATAATAAGAGCAGGCTACAGCTAATGTGTGTCTCTCAAAACCCAAACCAAGCGACAGAAAGCGTTAAGCACGCGCTTAACACGTGTTCTGTCTTTCCTATAGTTTCTATTTTGTATATATCACCACTATAAACAACAAAGACCAGCATAACCAGCACAGATCGTGTTAGGACACTGGTATCTTCTTCTTCTTTCAGCTTTTCCCTTTTCAGGGGTCACCACAGCGCGTCATCCTCCTCCATCTCACTCTGTCCTCACACCAACTACTTCCATGTCCTCTCTAACTGCATCCATATATCTCCTC
>JAVSBU010000137.1:387244-398294 GCA_033118015.1 Loricariichthys derbyi | reverse complement strand
TGGCCTCCACGTGAAGTCTGATTTACTTGGATTTACATTGTGTTGTTTAAGTGTTCCCTTTATTTTTTTTGAGCAGTCTATGTCAGTACAGAAAATTTTTGAGTGTTGATTCTAAATAATTCAAACATTGAAATCATGTAAAACAGGTTTTTGTGATGACGGAATTTGTGCGCTGGCGTTAGTGCGTCATTAAAATGTCATGAAGTCCTTGCTCCTCCCCATGTGGGTTTACTCCAGGTGCTCTGGTTTCCTTAGGTGAATTGGAAACACATGACCATGTTTCATAATACTTGTAACCGACTTGTAAACTGTCATGAACGCAGCCAAGTGTGCTGATGTGCCGTTAAGTAAACCAAATCAACAAACAATGTGCCATATTGACATTTGTTCTCTGCAGACTGTACAACTTCTATTCAAACATTTGTATAAGTCAAAAACAAATAGGATCAAGACAGGATCAATATCTCCGTGTCCTGTGCTCACCAGAATAGACATAGAACCCTGTGACTTGGACCAGGATATTCAGTCTCATTTATTGATGACTGATTTTTTTATCACAATCAAAATCCAGTCCTACCAGTTCTAATCTAATCAGTTGCATGATGTAGCCGACTGAAACATTTAAGCACAAAACACTCCCACTTTGTGACGAACCAGACTGCAAAGTCTAATGCTATCAGTCATCAGATCCTTATCTCCCTGCACACTGATTTAGTGACCATGCTCTGTTCTGAACCAGTGTTTTTTCCTGTCTACAAGATCTGGTCCTGCAACAGGGCCTGGAGAGGGTCCATGTCATCATCTTACAACAGGAGCTCCCCAGCGCTCGGTCCGTTCCTGTTCTACCTGAACAGATAAACGCAGGGTTCAGCGATTAGGTCACATGACTTCACAAAGCCTTAAAATTCCTTCATTCCTGCCAGCTGGTATCAGGCTACTTTTACTTAAACGAAACTAGAAAGAACTAACAGATTTACATCTCAGTGCAAGAACGAGCCTGCATCTACAGCTGGCACAGCCAATATCTCACTTCTTTCACACACACACACACACACACACACACACACACACACACACACACACACACACACACACACACACACACACACAGAACCTTTCTGGAAATCACCCAGAGGAGCTGTATGCATGAACGCAAAGGTCCCATACAACCACCTGACATTACCTGGACCCCAAGTACAGCTGTGGCCCAGATGTGCAGCAAATGCGGGAGAATGCATTCTGTACTGTGCAGTGCGTCTCACTGTTTTCCTTTTGGTTGACTTACGACTAACCTTCTTCGGAGCCATGGAGACATATTTGCAGTAAGTATACTAATAGTACTGTAAAAATAAAGAAAACAAAACACGAGAATCGGTGGAGATCTGCACTGAGTGTGAGCTTTTATGAGAATTAATTGTGATCCTGTTTTGGCGGGAATGAGTCACATGACTGGACTCATACAAGTTTAAGCAAATGCTCCGAGTACCGAACAAACGACCTCGGTGCTACTTCTACACTGCTAAGCTGGTTCAGATTCCTTTGACTCTGCTTGACTCCCACAATTCCCTTAGTGTTGTGTCATAATCGATTCCTCCTTCACTTTTATTTCAAAACCTGTCTGTTCTGTCCAAAACAAGAATATTTGCTGGTTCTCCTAGCATTTTCACATATGACTTCCGCAAACTGGCCAGAGAATCAGGTACCAACATTTTCCAGAGCGGCCCTTTCACACAAATAGTGTACAGCCGTAGATATTCTGTATCAGACACAATCTCAGTACAGGAAATTTCCTGTGTTTGGGATATACAGTAATACCTCAACACTTCACGCTTCAGCTATTGCGGCTTCACTCTTTTGCGGGTTTTTATAAGATATTAATGGGAAAAATAATGGGTTTTCTACTGAATTCGATTGGTGGAAAATATAAATATTTTATGAATTTTTACATGAAAAAAAAATCCAAAAATGTATAAAAATATATTACAAATAATAATTCTAACTAATTATTAGGTATTACACTGTAATTATTAGCTGTGTTATTATCATTTAACCAGACCACTGATGTAACTAGTGGCGCTGCTTCTGGAACTTTAGACGCCGCAATTAGGCGGTCTTTATTGCCACCGAGCGGCGAGGCGCTGATGCACACCTAATTGAGTTCAGCTGTGGTTAAGGGGTTTATAAAGCCTTAATATAGTGTATAAATAAATAAATATACCGTTTCTACTTCGCGGATTTTCGGTTATCGCAGGTGGTTCTGGAACGTATCTCCCGCAATAAACGAGGTATTACTGTATTGAAGAAATAGAGCAGTCCTGAGATCCCATCCTAGGTGGTTTAACCCCCATTTGCACCTTGACCAATGTGACCCTAATGGCTCACGTGTTGACAGGGTGAGTCAAGGACTCTCAGGACCACCTCCAACATTTCAACCCTATTGGAGTTTAAATACTAAAGACTCCTCATCAGCTTCTAGAAGTGGTGAAGAAGCCTTTTTGGTGAGAGGTCTTCAAGAACCAAAAATCAACCAAGTCTTCAACGCAGATGACAGAGAGCCTGCACAGAAATACTTTTGTCTGTTTAATACAATTTGTAATTGTTGTTTAACAGCCTGTTAAACACTAAAATATTTGCAGATGTCCATTATTCCATTAAATTCAAGAAAAAAAAAAAGATGGAAAGATGCTAAGCCATTATGATAACTGTAGTAGCTGTAACAAATTTCCACTGCAAATTTTCTCAGCAATCCAGGTTAAAATTGACTTTTTACCACAGCAGTTTTAGTGGGGCAGATTGGGGCCTTATTTCTAAAAGTCATTACAGGTTTGAGAGCCACATTCGAAAGTCAAAGTGCTGGGCGTGTTCTGCTGCTCTGGCGCGTATCTGTGTCTTCGCTGTGGCTTTTTTTTGCATCAGTGCAGCGGAAACCTGCTTAAATAACGCCACAACTTCATGCGCTCACATCAACAACCAGACGCCACCCTTAGAGAGTCGCTTCCTCTCTGTTTCATCAGAAAATCACTTCAGTTAGCAAACCAGAGCTTCTACAGAAACAGAACACAGAAGTGTAATTTATAATTTTATTTAGCATAATTTAAAATCATTACACTGTTAGTTCATTTACACAAATGTTTTGTTATAAAATGAATTTAGGAAAAAAAAATCAAGTTCCCAGTGTATAAATGTAGTACCATACACCAAAGCAGGCAGACGGGAGGCGGCATGAGGCCTCGTCTGCACAAAGATAGCTGAGAAAAAGGAAAGATGAGAAACGGCACCGGTCGTTAGTTCTAACGTTCATTGAGACTAAGTAACGTCGCTTGCTGTAGCCATAGTTTTCTCTGAGCTTTTCCTCTTTGCATCTTGGCAATCCAACGGCAGAACAAGCGAAGCTACGCAGTTCATAAGAATTCATTCCAATACAAACGAGCAATAAAGCATAAAATAAGACATGGCTTGTACGGATATTACTCCTAAATAATTCATACTAAATCAGGTACTCTTTCTCAGTTTGCATCCAAAGGCACTCTTTGGTAAGGTTTCTTAGGGAAAAAAAAAAAAAACACAAATAAAAATATTAAAAGCTCTGAGTGCTCGAGAAGCTTAGACCCTGTGAGTGACCGCATTCTTAACGGGACCCTGGCAGCGCTTTAAACCGCATCACTATTTAGCGATTGCAGTTTTTGCATTTGGCACAAAGTGCGATGCAGGGCAGGCGTTCTGCAACTGATTAGAGCAACAGCAAACATCGAAACCACAAGGTGTCTGATGCAGCGAGAAGGAAAACGCCTCGTTTGTGCACGGGCGTGCGCAATGCCGCTTTCTTCTTAAGGCAGTCTGGTGGAATTTCATTAGGTTTAGATCTTAAGCTGTGCTGAAACTGATGTTCGTGACACTGGCGTCATTCCAGAATTATAACTACAGCCACAATTATACATTTATTTTCTATTCAGGTCACAGAAAAGTCAAGATAAAACACTAACCTTTTGGAACAACATGACCCTAATTTTGCATCCGTGTCTTTACCAAACACTCTTTAACACTAATCACACCAGCCACCGGCCTGTCTAAAGAACTATTGCTTATTTGCTCATTTTAAAACTTTAATTTACACTTTTGTTGGAATCACATGAACAAACTGTCACATCACAGCAACGACTATCCTCACAAATCCCACCTCCTGAAGAACTCGCATGTGAAAAATCATTTTTACACCCCAGTTTATACAAAGCATTTTGCACTGCTTGTTTGTTGCAAATCACTTGTACTTCCGCTGCCGTGTGTTTCTTGTTTCCTGCCCTGCAAATGTGTGCGTGGAAGAAGGTGAGGGCAAAGTGAATGACAATGGTATCGGCGCCGTTCTAAAGCAAGAGAGTTTGGCGTCGGCGTTTGGAGTTCCTTCATTGTGCTCCACCCAAATACCTTACATGGCAGAACACAGCCTGCATGTTTTTCTTAGATCATGTCAGTTTTAGCGCCAGTTCCTTGAAAATGACTACAAAGACCTCGCAGTACTAGAAAATCAATAAGAAAGTTGTAAACGACACCAGGATAGTAGGATTTGTGGTGAACCATGCCCAAAACAGAGGACCTATTACGATACACGATTACCAATCTGACTAGGAGTGCGTTTACATGCCCTTAATAATCCAATCACACTCAGATTTCTGCAGTTATCTGAGTAATTAAGTGGTCATGTAACAGAGCCGGATTTTAACTCAGTAATCGGATTTCTCATAGCATATACACCCGATTTCATTCACTGTTCTGTTCCTGCACAAACCTAGCTGACATGGTTGCCAGGTAGGCCTTCTCAACACTTTTTTCCAGTGACTATGGAATTCTTTTCCCCCTCACGGGAATTTGCAACCCCGGTATTAAACATGCCAAATAATTAAAAGGCGGCAAAGTGGCTATCGAACACTGATGATTCTGAAACGCAGTATATACTCGTGAAAATTAAGAATTATTAGTCATTACAGATTATTTACTATCAAAGGTTTCGAGGTTTATGTCTAAGATTATTGGCTACTCAAGCGTATGTAAACTCGTCAATTTGATTAATGGCAAAATTTTACTTTCTGCATGCCGTTAAAACAGGACATCACCAACAGGGAGTTGGAGGCTGGATTAGATGACGTAACCATCATCATAACGGCAGGTGAAGCTGGGCTGGTGTGTGAGGCTGATTTAAAATACAGGAACGAATCTGTTTAGGCAACCGGCTTTGATTTCTGAACGGCACAGCTGACAAAACCAGAATCAAAATTAAGTCTTATATCTACCTCACATTCCTACTTATTCTATTACAATCAGAACGACGAGATTCTTTTTAAAGCTGCATCTATTAACACCCAAAGCTGAATGTCAAATGCACACGTACACTTAGTGACCAAACTGAAAAACATGAAAAAAAAATTTTTTAAATGTTACTCATGCTCTTTTTGTAATCAGGTAAACGCTGAAATATTTGGAGTTGTTTGTTTGGTTTTTTTAGCACTTTAACAACTGTTGATTAAAAAACAAAAACAAAAAAAAAAAAAACAGGTGCAGTCACTAGTATCAGCCTGGGCTATGCAATGACTCATGGAATAAAGCTGTGAAACACAGCCATTAAGAATGAATCATAAACACACTCGCGCGCACACGCCTGCCGACCCGCACTCGACCTCCATCAGTTTATTATTAAGGCTTCGGGGAAAATCCAACTCCCGGTGTTGTTAGATTAACTCTGGAGATGAGTCAGGCACTTAATGAACACAGCGAGTCGAGACCGGGCAGAGGTGTTGCACTTCTTTAAGGCTGCTGGTAGGTGTGAACCAGGGACTGGGGAGTCTGGACTGTCATTTCACAGCAGTACAGTCATTATTTACAAGACGAGACTTCGCATGGCTGATGTATAACATTACAGCCTCGCAGAGATTCCTAACCTTTGAAACCAGCTTTAACACTTTTACATGGATCAGCTCGATTTTATGCATCCGACCGAGCACCCCTCCCTCAGGCACATCTGATTGCACCTATATACACAGAACACAACACCTTTAAGTAGATTTAACCTCGGGTTCAGAGGTGGACTGTGCCATCTTATCGACACATTGAGTTTTTGCAGGGCAACATTAACACCTCCACCTACGCATAGCTGTTGTAGTTAGTAAGATAAATAACTCAGATTTAACCTACCAGATCTAAGCCAGAGTTTAAGAAAGCTGAAAACCCTGGAAACTAAGGACGTGGCCTGTGTAAAAACCTTAATCAAGATCAAATCAGGTTGAGGTTTCAACAGCTATGGTGCTTAATCTTTGGATTTTAAGCAGCTTTTTCACATTTAGTTTCCAAAAAGTTCCTGCCAGAATTTGGTTTAAATGCTGAAAATCTTTGGTCCTTATTTAATGTTTAAGACTTTCATGGTGGGGTTATTGTGAATTATAAGTACAGTAAAGTGAAACCTCTCAATCAAAATGCTATCCTCCACTTGCTCTAAGCGAGAAGCTGAAGTACTCAAACTGGTGCTCATTTAATCAATACCAAAAAAAATGCTGCTCATTAAGAGCCATCGCTACGAAGCCAAACATTTTTTTTTTTACTTTAGAGCAAATATTATTACAAGCTGGAATGTCTGCATTAAGGCCTTTTCACACCGAGCCCAATTTTACAGATTGAAAAAAAAAGAAAAAAAAAAAAAAAAAAAAAAAAAAAAAAAAAAAAACCCATGTCAAATTTTAAAAAAGACCACACTTACATTAACACCTTCCTTCACACCGAATCTGATGGACCATGGTGCTGCCTAAATTTTAATCACCACCAGTTCTGACTTAAGTGAAGTTTCAATGTTTGGATGTGTTAAAATCTGGTGCACCAATCAGAGCACCGTTGTCAGGCGGAAAAAGAGCAGCATGCTGACTCAAATGTGGAGAAAATATCTCAGCACCTCAGTGACTGTACGAGAGAGAAAAAAATACAGCTTCTCAAACTAAACTTCACCCATTCCTTTGTTTTAAGTTGATGTAAAACAAGGCATAATCTCCATTAAGAGAAGAGAAATTAAAGTTTTCAGTGTTTAGACAAAATTGCAAAAAAATTCATGCTCTGTGTGAATAGGCCTTTACTGTTTGGTTTATTAAACAGAATGCTTTCTAAGATTGTTATTGATTCTGCTAAAGACTGGGTCACTGGAGATTGCAGATAAACACTCTAAATAGTTTTATCAGGCAGTGAGGTACCAAACGGGACACGACCTTGTGGTTGGGAACCTCTGGTTTAGTCTGCCCCCGGTGCAGCTCTCCCCCTCCCCGTTACACATAAATACAACTCCAGAAATAACTACTTGAAATCATAAAACACAGTTCATATCAAAACAGGCTGGTGTCAGGAAAAGTTTTCACTCTCTAGCCGCAAGCTCTTGGCACCTGAGCTCGGGTAGGTAAGAGGCAAAACTAATCTCCTACTATTAGGAGAGATTCTGAGCTCAACTTTCAGGCACTGTGGAAATGAGGTTACATATGTTTGAACCACAGAGGTTGATTTAGTAAACTTCGGCACGACTGCGGCTCATGATCTTTTGTATTGCTTTGCTTCATTGCTGAGTATTTTGCATCCTGCATTTCTGTAGGAGTAGTAAGTGCGAGTTCTGAGGGGAGCCGGAATGGAGAGTGGTTTTTAAAATCTAGAGGAGTCCTAAACTTCATTCTAAACTTTGGTGCTTGTGAGAAAAAAGAACAATAGGGAGCCAAAAACAATACCCAGAGTGGTTAAAAACAGGAGAGAAGAAGGGAGATGGCCATTAACACCAGGATCATCCGGCTGTCCGCTGAGCGCTACAAGTCAGTCTCCTTCCGAGTGTCCCGCTCCAGACTACAAGAGGACACACTTTTTGGAATTCTTTTTGGCGACAGGGTAGAGGACGGCACGCACTGCCTCGGCGAACACCTCCCGGACGCCTTGCTGGAGAAGGGCAGAGCATTCCAGGTACTTGACGGCATTGATCTGCTTGGCCAGCGTGTTGCCCTGCTGCTGGGTGGTGGGCGCCAGGTTCTGCTCCTTCAGCTTCTTCACCGTCTCGCTATCGTTGCGCAGATCACGCTTGGTTCCCACCAGCAGCACGGGCACGCTGGGGCAGTGGTGCGACACCTCAGGGTGCCACTTGTGCCGCACGTTGGCGTAGGACGACGGGCTGCCGATGGAGAAGCAGATGATGAAGACGTTGGTCTGCGGGTAGGACAGCGTGCGCAGCCGGTCGTACTCCTCCTGGCCCGCCGTGTCCCACAGGTTCAGGCTCACCGTGCGCCCGTCCACGCTCATCTGGGCGCTGTAGTTGTCGAACACGGTGGGGATGTACTCCTCGGGGAAGGCATTGGTGGTGTAGGAGATCAGAAGGCACGTTTTCCCCACCGCTCCGTCCCCCACCACGACGCACTTTATCGTCTGCATCCTTCTCTCACAGGCAGGGACACCTGCAGGACAAGAGAACTCAAGTACTGAGAACAGAACTGACACTAAGGCCATCATTTTTTTTATAACTTGTTTCGTGGGCCCACCGCTGGCCAAATTAGGCAAAATGGAAAAAAAATTAAATTTTATTTTTTGCCATTTTCACGGGCCTGCCGCCCTGTAAATCTTAAAATCTCTGAAAAAAATAAAAATGTATTTTTACCCCCCCCCCGCCGCTCAAAAATCTTTGAAAATCAAGCATACAAAAAAAAAAAAAAAAAAATAGGTTCTTGACTGAAACTGAAATTTCCCCACACTAAGCCAAAAGCTGGAACTGGAACTGAAAGGACTGTTTGATTTTTATATTGTTTACTCTGATTGCAGATCTTGTGTCTAACAAGTCTGGAGATGGTGAAGTGAAACACTGACTCAAACTGGATGCACCTTTAATCACTAGGGGTGTAATGACATGGTGTCAAGTTCTGTTTATTATGCAAGATATCCCTCTGCAATTACATTTTCTGAACAGCAGAGGGCAGAATCATATGACAACCTCACAACATATCTTCCATTCTAGGTGAACTTGTTCATTTGCTCTGATTTTCAATTCAAATTAACAATCATTAAAGGTTGCTGAAACTTTTAATAGCACATTATGTTGCATTAGCATTACTTAAAATGCCTAATTTCCTTTAACTATAGGGGACTAACGATTCATTTTGTTCATTTTTTATAAAAGATAAGAACATTATTTTGAACTGCTATACTTCAGAAATAACAAGCCTCTCTCATGCCCTAAACCCAGTTCCTTTCTCCTTTCCTGCAGTTTCTTAAGCACATCCTCTGCTATTTAAAGCCCGTGTCATATACTTTCAGAGTTTGTCTATTTCCAAAACAGGTGAACTTGAAACTTTTTCCAATCTATCATTGGTTCACTTCTGGGGACAAGGGGTTGGTATAAAGCTTTTTATACTTTTGTTCTCCTCTGGGTTAGTTTGACAAAATTTTACACTTACTTTAATGGTCCTAACAAAAAACATTGGTCAGAAAATCAGCAATCCAAAAGAGGATGCACTCTTGAGACTTGTATCACCATTTATTGGTCACTACTAGCTGCTGATTTTTTTTAAACAGGGGAACAAGGAAATCGGCAGTGCCAGGACTTGATCTTCTGCTCTGTAGTCCAGCAGCTCCAGTTGTTTACATATTCTTCTTCTTCAGGCTTGTCCCTTTTCTGGGGTCACCAGAGTGAGTCATCCTCCTCCATCTCACTATCTTCACACCAACTACTTCCATGTCCTCTCTAACTGCAAACACATCTCCCTCATCTTTTGCCTTCCTCTTCAGTGTTTACATACTCTTGACTAAATTTCTAAATGTTTACAGCCTGATTAGGGCCTCAAATTGAAAAGTGTGATTAAAAACAGACAATACTTTTGCATTTAATGTTTAAACTGTACAAGGCATTTTTTTACTGTAATATTGGAGTTTTGTCATCAACATTATAGCTTCAGATCAAATTTATACGTAAAGCAAAACAGAAAATTAATCACTAACTTGCAAGATAACTAGTGATGAGCTGGAAGGTTTAGTGAAGGAGAAATATTTCTGTATTTATAATGTCTTAAACTATTTCACTCTGTTTTCATTGTCATGGGCGGAAGGAAACGTCAGTACAGGAAAGGTAACAGAAACATAACTTTTTAGGGATTTTCTACTTAAAATCAGCAATACGTTTATGTAAAATCTAACTTAACTCGTAATATTTGAAGTTTTTTTTTCGAAATCTGATTTATTAAACGAAACAGGACGGAGCTTAGCGAACATTAGCGCGTTTAGCCGTTAGCCAACAAACTATTCAATATTCTCACCTTATTACCTTTACTTACACAAATAAACCCTTAAAAGCTTAATGTTGCATTTGCTGAGAGTGTATTTCCAAATATAATGTGGACTTTATTCCCAAAACCACACCAAACTCATAGGCTAAGTTAGCTTTAGCCACCTAAACTAAAACACTCAGATTTATTCTCCCCAGCGCAGAGCAATTAGCATGTTAGCTAATCTGTAAAATCCATTTTCCGTTATTTTGGTTCACTCTACAAAGGCCTGAACAACCGCAACTCAAAAAAACAGTGAGTAAATTAACTATTATAGATGTGACTGAAAAAAATCTCACCGCCTCACACACAACAGATCCTCCCGCCTCTGTTTAGCGTCGCTACACTGATACAGCTTAGTTAGCAGAGCGAGCAAAGCTAACCGCGCCTTCATAATACAAGTCCAACGCATAGCCTAGAAATAGTGCTCAGAGTCGACTCCAACAAAGGTGTCGATTCTCGTTTTCAATACAGTACTAGGAAAGAGAGAAAGAGTCGACACCAAAGCTTCGCAGAAATTGATTCAGGTCAGAGAGTCGATCCTCCTGGTGTCGCTGCACGAAATAAACTTCAATGTGAACATGTTCCTGCATTTACATCTGCAGTGAGGTTGTAAAATCTGGGACCGTGGTACTACCCCTGGCAAAAATTATGGAATCATCGGCCTCGGAGGATGTTCATTCAGTTGTTTAATTTTGTAGAAAAAAGCAGATCACAGACATGACACAAAACTAAAGTCA